>WBNM01036331.1:468400-519014 GCA_013399055.1 Ramphastos sulfuratus | reverse complement strand
AAGAGGGGAGGGATGGTGAGAGGGGAGGGAAGGAGAGAGGGGAGGGAGGCGAGAGGGGAAGGATGGCGAGAGGGGAGGGAAGGCGAGGGGGAGGGATGGCGAGAGGGGAGGGAAGGCAAGAGGGGAGGGAAGGCAACCACCCAGTTGGTTGCCATTGCAAGCTCCGTGCAAAGGCCCCCAGGAGCTCCCCAGGAACAGGTTTACGACCCCTAAATCTCAGCTCTAACCCACCCCCAGGCAATGCATGGCCACCTGCAGCCACTTCCCACCAGCCAAGGCAGTGCTCTCTGGAGCCTCTCCAGAAGTGATGATGGGTAGGAGCAGAGTGGGATGATGCTGGATACACTTTAATGTGTATGGATTACACCACCATCAATATTTTAAGTGCTGGAGCGAATCTGTTGCTAACCTCACACTGAGCTCCAGTGCCCCCCCCCCCCCCGCCCCGCGGTGGTGGATGCCATCCAGGCAAAAGCATCATGGGTTTGGTGCTATCACCCTGTTCAACTGACACTTCAAATAGAGGCCAGGATAATTGGAGCACTTAGGGAAGAATCGAGCACAGCCAAAAGAGTCTCTTTAGGCTCCTGTAGTTTCTCAGATGATTTTATTTCCCCTAAACACACCTAAAAGCCAGCAGGCTGCAAGTGCTCTCCCGCCCCAGGCTTGCTCTGCACAGTGTTGCTCCACACCAGCTTTCTCACTTGGGAGAGTACAACAACAACAACAACATGCTACCAGAATTCCTTTGCCAAGAATGCCAGCAAAATGCCAGCCAAATTCCTTTGCCCAGCAGAATTCTCTTACCCAGAATGCCAGCCAAATGGCACCAAAGTTCTTTTGTCCAGCCACTGAGAAGATACCAGGAGAGGGAACTGCAGAGCTCCTTGGGCAACATGGACATGACAACACCACCAGCACACTGCATTGGGTGCATCAGCACAAGCTGGCCCAGGAAGCTGTCACAGATCTCAAATAATCCTGTCAGCTGCAGACAAGCTGTTATGGAGATCAGGGGCAATTCTGCACTGTGAAACCATCCCCACTGCAAAGCAACATCAGCTCTACCCAGTCAGACCATCCCCACTGCAAAGCAACATCAGCTCTACCCAGTCAGACCATCCCCACTGCAAAGCAACATCAGCTCTACCCAGTCAGACCATCCCCACTGCAAAGCAACATCAGCTCTATCCAGTCAGATCATCCCCACTGCAAAGCAACATCAGCTCTATCCAGTCAGATCATCCCCACTGCAAAGCAACATCAGCTCTACCCAGTCAGACCATCCCCACTGCAAAGCAACATCGGCTCTCTCCAGTCAGACCATCCCCACTGCAAAACAGCACCACCCTGGAGTGAAACCACCTTCACTCCCCATGGTGTTGGCCGTGGCAAGCTGAGGAACCCAAGCATGGCAAACACCACATTCCTCTTCATGGACTCCCTACACCTCTTCTCTTACCAAGATGCCCTCAAAGAGCCCTGGATGGAACAAGGATGAGCTGTCAGCCCAGCTCAGCAGCTGAGGGAAGCTGTGGTACAGGGTGGTGCTGTGGAGGACCTCAAGGAGCATCCTGCTGAACCCGGGGCACAGGGACTGTCTCCTGCTCTCCGGCAGCCCCAAGACATGACACAGCTCATCAGAATCAGTTCATGGATACAGAGATTAACTGCGTCCAAAAAAGCATCTCCTTGGACAAGCCCAGCAGAGCTGCTGAGAGTTACACCCCATCCACAGAGGTGTGAACCAAAGCAGCCTGAAGCATCTCAGTCACAGGCTGCCGTTACGCTCGGTGACATCCTCCTGACGAACACCTCGTGGTAATTAAAAGGCCCTTTAGAAGCTGTGGAATCACAGACTTGTCTGGGTTGGGAAAGACATTAAAGCTCACCAAGTCCAATCCTTTACCCAGAGGCTCCAGTGCACCACCAAACCATGTCCCTCAGCACCACATCTCCACAGCTTTGAAGCCCTTCCAGGCATGAGGAGTCCATCACTGCCCTGGACAGCCTGGGCCAGGTCTTGATAGCCCTCAAGGGGAAGAAATTGTTCCTAACATCCAGTTTGTACTACTGGAATTACTAAAGGAAACCCTCAGCCACTTTTCTTTCCTCTAAGCCCTGTTGTGAGGTTATTTAATTCTGGGGGCCTTTGTCAAGGGACTGATGTGTTAATGCCAATTGTGAGAAGCATCCCACAAGGGCAGAGAGAAATATCTGTCAGCAATATTTAATCCTCAAATCCCAGCATGGTGGGGGTTGGAATGGACCTCTGCAGATCATCGGGTCCAACCCCACTACTAAAGCAGGGGCATCCACAGCAGCTTGCTCAGCATCACAATGACCAGGTAGGTTTGGACCTCTCCAGAGGAGGAGACTCCACAACCTCTCTGGGCAGTCTGCTCCAGGGCTCCAGCACTCTCACACCAAAGAATTTTCTCCCTCTGTTCAGAGGGACCCTTTGGGGTTTCCATTTGTGCCTGTTGCCTTCCCACAGAGATTAAGGAACACTACAGTGGGATTCATTTTCCATCAGTACCTTACTAATGTCTAGAGCAGAAGCCAGACGTTGAGCTGGTGGACAGTGTCCATTCTGCTAAGGAGACGCAGAAGCTCCCACTCCAGCCCAGAGAAGGAAGGCAAGGCAGAAGGCAGCATCTCCCTTCATCCCCTGCAAGGGCAGCTGCCCCCCAGACACTCTGCTTTATCGCAAAGCCCCAGATGAAGAAATTTGTCATCAGAAAGCAGAAGTCACAAGCAATTAAAGCCCCATCTTAAGGAGCTGCCTCAAACAGCAGTGACAGGCTGGGGAACTGTCCCCTGCAGGTTTGGGGGGTTTCTATCAGTGATGCAAACACACAGGTGATAAATGCAAGTGGAATGCAGGAAGGGGAGCAGTAACAAGGACCTGGGCTGGGAAAGTCCATTCTGGATCAGGACCAAGGATCCAATACTGGGGAACAGTCCAGGAATACCCAGATTTAGGCAGGAGCTTGGTCCAGGAGCATTACCTTCAGAGGCAGCTCAGACATTCCCATTGCAAGGGCAGGAGCTGTGTCTGGCTTCAGACAAGTCCAGATAGTACAAGGCACACAGACATTCTGAGAGGGATGGAAAAGGATGGCCTGGTGCAGCAGGGACATTCCCAACATTCATCATGCCCCCATGGATCCTGCCTCACTATCATCTCCAACCCTAGCCCTCTCCTCTGCTGCTGAGCTTTCTCCTGCCCTCATGTTACCCCTTCCTTTCCCGTCACATCCAATGGTCCCTGGAGCTCCAGGGTCTCAGATCCCAGACACATTCTGTCCTCATTCCATGCTTCCTTCAGGAAGCCCTTGTTTGCAGGCCAGCAGCATTAGTCAGCACAGGATCTAGCTCAGGGCTAATGAGAAGGACATCGATAGAGGAGAAGTCCCTGCTCAGCATGTTTCCTACCTATTTTTCATGGATAACTATATTGGATTCCAGCTTTTGCTTTTCTCCAGCCCCAATGCCCTGTCCACTCTAGGTGTTAAGCACATAGATAATTACTATGAAAGACCCAATCTAGACATACCTAAGGTCTCTCTGCAGCTCCAGAATGGCTTCATCAATTTTTGTTATTTTTTTTTATTAAAGAGAAATCCCACACAGGCAGCCAGATGGATATTTCCTTTGGGATCTCAGCTTATGAGCCAAGCTAAAGCCAACAAGATTGGACCAACCCTGCTAGAAGCCCTCTGAAACACAGAGAAAACCTCCTCAAAATGACAGACCATCAAAGTCTTTGGTAACAAACTTCACACAGCCTAAATATTCCCTTTCCAGCTGCAGCATCGATCAGGTTCTGGCATCCAGGATGAACCAGCCAAGGTCTCCCTGGCCCTGCAGAGCACAACTTCACAGAGCTCTCGTGAATCATCATTTCTTGTCTGTCTGGTGAGACATCAGGACCTGGTGAGTACCTGCCCATCTTATTTCACTCCTTCCTGCAGCTTCCCAAACCAGCCTGGGATTTTCCTCCATGCTCAGGAGTCCAGTGTTTCTGGACTAAAGTACATGTGGACCTTTGATTTCCAAGGAGATGCTCAGTGCAGGGAGCTGCCTCTCCCAGCACAAGAAAAATGTCTCAACATCTGGCTGGGAGCCATGATCTGGCTGGGAGCAGAGGAAGTTCCCAACTCCAAAATCTATAAAAAACAGGTTAAAAATGTCATGGTGGAAGGGTCATGGTGGGATGATTCGAGTGCAGTCATCTCATGGCTCTGAGCCCTGTGACACTCACCACCCTTTAGGAGGCATCTCCTAATCTCTGCACTACAAAGAAGATCCCACAATCCGAGGCAGGATCTCAGCCTGTTCCCTCATCCCCAGAAGAGCAGTTTCCATTTCCATCACCTTTCCTGGTGAGGACCACATTGTTCAGTGTTCTTCCCCTGAAAAGTGTGGTCTTGGTCAGGAAAGTTGATATTCTCCTGAACAATGTGATCTTGGCCAGGAAAGTTGATGTTCCCTTCTGATCAATGTGGTTCTGACCAGGAAAGTTGATGTTCTGCCCCTGAACATTGTAGTCTTGGCAAGGGAAGCTGATGCTCCCCCTCTGTACAATGTGGTCCTGTCCAGGAAAGTTGATGTTCTGCCCCTGAACATTGTAGTCTTGGCAAGGGAAGCTGATGCTCCCCCTCTGTACAATGTGGTCCTAGCCAGGGAAGTTGATGTTCCCTCCCCTGAACAACGTGGGAGAACAGCCTCACCGTGGGTTCCACAAGGAAGCTGGGATCATCCACCAGTAGATGCCCAGAGCTGATCCTCGGAGCAGCTGAAGGATCCTGTGTCTTCAAGCACTGCTCTGCTCTACAGCAGGATTATGTAAAACTGGCCCCATCTTGCTCAGTGGCCCCGCTCCTGATGTCTATCTGCAGAGACAGCTGCTGACTCCATGAGCACAATCAGATTTCACTCTGGTTTACCCTGTTGTCCCCTCCAGACACGAAGGCAGAGGAAGCAGGACAGGCTCTTGCTTTGTGCGTTCGGAACGAGCCGCGTTCCTCACGCAAGCCCAGCTGCCAAGCCGCTCCCGCTGACGGAGAGGAAGGCTCCCAGTGAGGGTAATCTACACAGACGTTAATTGCCAGAGTCTAATTAAGGGCAGGGCTCAGTTTGCGTCTTGAAAGTGAGGATGCTGGAGGAACAAAGCGCCCGGCTGCCCCCCAGGACTGCAGCGTCGCTCCGACGGCAGTGACAAAAATCCTCGTTTTGCGGAGAAAAAGGAGCCTGAAGCACAGGGCACACAACTGCCTCTGGGCAGAGAGGAAGCTCTACAGACCAGGTGCTTCCAGCAGATACCCATCTCTCTCTTGGCCATCACCACACAGCAGACACAGAACACTGCCCGGCCAGCCCCAAACCTAAAAGTCACCTCAGACACAACCACGTCCTGGCACATCTCAGCTGGTAAATCCCTGGAAAATCAGATTATTGCAAAATCTGTGCCACGGAGCAACAGGAGGCGAAGCTTGTGTGGTGCTGTCACGTACCCACCCCCTGCGCACATCCCTGAGGATGAGGCTACAGCAACTTCAGACCTCCCTACTCTTCCTCTCGTTTCCAAATGCTCCTGAAGGCAAAGAGCAGCAGCTGCTCTGGTGTCTGGTGGTGGACACACCTCAGTGGATGTTTAACAGCTATCTTCTACTGCAAGAACTTCACATGTCAGTCACAGAATTGTTTTCAGTGGCAAAGCCCTCCAAGATCATCAAGTCTAACCATCAACCTAAGACCACCATGACCACCAGACCATGTCCCTGAGTGCCAGGTCCATGCGTTTCTTGAACACCTCCAGGGATAGGGACTCCACCACCCCCCTGGGCAGCCTGTTTCAATGCCTGACCACTCTTGCAGGGAATAATTTTTTCCTAATCTCCAACCTAAACCTCCCCTGGTGCAATTTCAGGCCATTATCTCTCACCAGTGTCCCACAGCACACAAATATCACAGGTTCCTAAAGCACAGCAACAAAATAAGAGACTGTCTTGTTTGAAGAGGTGGAAGGTGCTGGTGGGGGGAGTGACAAGTAGAAAATATGTTTACATTTGAGATGGTCAGGTAAAGACATCTCCAACAGGCCAAGGATGGTTTATGAGAGGTGATAGGAAGAAATTCTTGACAGTGAGGGTGGTGAGACCCTGCAGCAAGTTGCCCAGGGAGGTTGTGGATGCTCCCTCTCTGGAGGTGTTCAAGGCCAGGTTGGATGAGGGCTTGAGCAATCCGAGGTAGTGGAAGGTGTCCCTGCCCATGGCAGGGGGATTGAAACTAGATGATCTTTAAGGTCCTTTCCAACCCAAACCACTCCATGATTCTATGATTCCAGGCATGCACAAACCTCTGCAGACAAAATCCCATTGGAGCTGACGGAACAGAAGAACCATCTCACCCACGACCACTGCCCCAGCTCCTCTGCCAGCACCAATGTGCACAGAAACCTGGAAAGAAACACACATCCCAAGGCTTCCTTTTCTGGAGAGGAGCTGTAAGTCCATTGGGAATACAAAGAGTGAATCCAGGTGGGGTGGCTGAAGAAAAGACAAATCTGGATTTTTTTTCCGAGTTCCGAAGCTTTTGAGAGGTTGGTTGGAACAACCATCAGAAATAACTAACTGCAAACCTGCCACAAGAAGGCTTTAACCTCCTCCTTTCCAATCATCTCCCAGCCCTGGCAGGATACACTCAAGCCCACACTCACCAGAACCTGCTTCCCATAACCTCTTTGCCACACAGGAGCCACAGCCTCTGCAGACACTCACTGGGATCCTTCAGCCTCTTGGGCAATTCTGGATCATCACCACAACACCCATCTCACCCCACTACCAAAAAGTACTCAGGAAACATTCCAAAGGGAATAATTTGACCTGAAACCTCCTTATTTGAAGAATCATCTCCAAAGCTTCCTGTAAACAAGCAAGGGTTCATTCTGCTGACCACAACCAAGTGGCTGCCGACATGAGCGTGGCTCAGCTCTCCCTGCAGCAGCTCCTGACAAGTGACAGCAGTGCCATGCTTCTTCTGCTTGGAAGTCGAGAGCAAGGTGATTTTGGATGGCTTGCTCCATGCTCCCACCTCCCTCCTGGAGGTCTAGCAGAGGTGGGAGCACACACAGGCTCTGCAGGTCACGTTGTGATTCCCACTAGATCCGCACAAACAGTGCTCACCGTGAGGAATGTGACATTCCTACCTGTTCTCCAGAAGTGTTGAGGGCACCACAGGGTTTGGGTTTTTCCACTGGCAAACAGCACCTCACACAGCACCAAAGATGGGCACACACCACCCTTGAAGAGGTAGCACCATTTAGAGGCTATTGGGCAACTACCTCCCAAGCCAATAAGGACTCCACCGTCCATTGACACTGAAATACACCCAACAATGAGCGACCAGAGACCATTCTTTGCTCATGCTTGGGAACCACCTTCATGTGCAATGCCACACACCCTGGAGAGGACATCCTCTCCCACAAGCTGTGGAGGAGCTTCCACAGACTGATAGCATCTCAGGGAGGGTCTTGCTCGCCCCCACATGAGCTGTGAAGAGGCTTCCAGACTGATGGCATCTCAGTGAGGGTCTTGATCACTGCACAGACTTTGCCCATCTTCCTACACAACTTCCAGAAGAAGCCAACCTGCAAGGTTCCAGCTAGAAAACCACAACAGAGAGGAACCACAGATGCTTTTGGTGCCTTTGGTCTCACACATGGCATGGTGCAAGTCTTGGCTTTGCTGGAATGTGGCCCCAGACATCATTCCCACACAGACAATCCCTTCGAGCTCCCGTAGAGCGAGTCAAGGATTAAAAACAAGTGGGCTGCTGAAGGCACTTTGAGTATTCCCCAGACACCTTAAGAGAGCCTCCTCCTGTGCATTGCCTGATTTGTACATGACAGGAGCAGAAAATGTCTCCTTTCATCACGCCGCTGAACAGAGCCTCCCCGACAGTGTTGCTCTGTGTGCGTATCTGTAGAGATAAATATATATGTGTATACAGTGTGTAAATCCATCCACAGTGCGTGCAAATCCACCTATAGTGTGTGTAAATCCATCCACAGTGTGTATATATCCACTTATACAGTGTGCAAATCCACCCACACTGCATGTATCCAGCTACGGTGTATGTAAATCCACCAATTGCATGTGTGAATCCACCCACATTGTGTGTAAATCCAGCCACAGAGTGTGTAAATCCACCTATAGTGTGTGTAAATCCACCCACAGTGTGTGTAAATCCATTTGTCTTCACCATGGTGTATGGAAAGCAGTAAGCAAAGCAGTTCCTTCAGGGCCCCAGCTGCTGGGAGGAGGACAGCAGCAGTGTCCCAGCAGGTGAGGCTGCAGAAGGTATGAGAAGTCAACAGAAAGCAGTGGTTTTGGCTGGTGAAGAAAGAGCAGCACTGCCCCGCCGCCAGAGGGTCTCCATAACAACTCCTGGCCCTGCTACCCATTAAAATGTATCCCTGTTTCTTTTATAGTGGACACTGAGTGGATGTTTCCCTCAGCTGCCTTTTGTATTGAAAATTATATGCTTGGAGTGCGATTTGAAAAGAGAAAGGAGATGAAACCCCAGAAACTCTCAGCTTTGTTTGTCTCCAAATTTATTGTGCATTTCAGGCAGCTTTCTCCCAAGCCCACAAACCATCTGCATGGAAATGTGGGAGCAGGGGATGAGGGATGCTGCCCCAACGGCGTGCAGCTCGGCGGAGATGGAGCCGAGGAGAACCACCTGTTGCAGTTGCAAACACATTCCCAATGCTATAAATAAAAACACTGAATGGAGTCAACAACAAATGGGCCAGAGAAACCTTCTGGCATTGCTGTCACCACCCCTGGGACCTCCAGGCACCCACTGCAGCTCAGAGACTCTGTTACTGGGCTTCTCCATGGAGGCTCTGCTGGAGCCTCATCAGTGCTAGACCACAAGACCAGGGGGTGCTTATTACCGTGCTCCAGTACATAAAGGGTGGCTACTAGGACCATGGAGACTCCCTTTTGATAAGGAGTCCCATGGAAAAGACAAGGGGTGGTGGATACGAGTTCCTGCTGGGGTTCCAATTGGAATCCAGAAGAAAATATGTCAGCGTGAGAACAGCCAGACACTGAAATAATTTCCCAAATGAAGTGGTGGCTTCCTTTACACTGCACAGTTTTAAGACTCAGCTTGACAGGGTGCTGGGCCACTTCATTTCAATTCTACTGTTACCTAGAAAGATTGGACCAGATGATCTTTGGGGTCCCTGGCATTCTGTGATATTCAGAAAGCCCAATCCGAAGTCCACGTTTCTGACAACAGGTTGCACATCACTTCTATTCACACACCCAAAATTCAGGCTATGGTGGGGGGAAGCGGAAGCTCTGTAAGCAGATCTGTTGAGAGGTTTCCCTGTCAATGCCAGAGGGGTTGAAACCAGACGATCCTTGAGGTCACTTCCATGCCAAACCATTCTATGAATCTACGAATCTAAACCTGTAGGCACAAATGTTCCTGATTTCTGGTGCTCCCAGCAGCAGGGAGCAAGCTCTGGTGCAGAAGACATCATCTGAGTCTGGGACTTTAGAGGAGAGCCCCACTGGACACCATCTGATCCCAGGACTTCAGAGGAGAGCCTCACTGGGTGAGCAGCGGTCTGCTAACCTACTTCCCAGCACCAGAAACGGGAAACTCTGAGAAGATAAAAAGATAATGAACAAATAACCTTCGCCAAGCACGCGCTGCACAAACCCCTCGGCTCCCCTTTGTGCTGACTGCCCGTTATTAATGATCCTGTCAGGCCTCCTAATGAACTTTGCGCTTCATGTGGAAACAGGGGGTTTGTCCAAGAGCCTCCTCCAGAGCTCATTTCCATTTATTCCCAATCTTAGGCAGAAAGTTCTGACATTCCGAGCCTGGGAAAATGCATGTGGACGTTGATTGCCTCACATCCCTGCGTTCTTGTCCTGCTCCTGAGGTCTGAGACACAGCATCGCTCCTTTTGGGGGGGGTGCTCGATGCATCCAGTGAACCCTTAATTATTTCAAAGCCTTTTACACCAACGTGAAGAATTCAAACCATTTCCTCAGACAAGTAGCCCAGTCACAGGGAAGCCGCAAGCGGGCAGGGAGCGTCGGGGTTTTCAAAGCTGCCTTTATTCCAGCGGTGGCTGCAAGGCTGCTGGGCTGCCCACTGCTCCACGGTGAGTTGGGAGACAAGGTGGCAAACAGAAATTAAACTCGCTGCCAGGGCAGCCCCACGCCATGGAGATGGACGAGAAGCCCGCAGGAATGTCTGCCCCCCTCTGCCAGCCTGGCTGCCCTCCTCTGCCAGCCTGGTTGCCCCCTGAGGACATGTCACCCATGGGAGCAGGGTCTGCAGCACAACACCAAGGAATGGAGCATTGCTGCCTTCTCACAACTGATAGTCCCCAGGCTGGGAAAAAACATCTCCACCGCTTTCAAAGGTGCCTGGTGGCATGGAATATTACTAAAATAGCAGCTTTTATGAGTCAGAAAACCCAACACCATCTTCAGGCAGCTGTTGAGAGACCTTGAGTCCCGGGAAGGGGCTGAGGCCCACAGGCAGGCACACACCATCACTAGCATCCAGTGAAAATGGACACTAGGATGATGTTCTCCCCAAAACGGGAAATTATGAGAATATATTAAAAACCAAACAAACAAAACCAAAAAAACTGCTTATGGAGGTGCTGACCCCACTGCAGACCCTGTCTGCAGCAGCTATGTCCCTCCTACACTATTCTCTGCTGGGGTTAAAAAACCCAGAGCTGAGCTCTGCAGGCTCCTCCACCTGCTTGGATGGGCTCTTTAGGAGTGAACATTAGGGTGAAAAAGAGGAAAAATTCATCCAAGCTCAGACAATGAAGCACTGGTTCAGCGTGGGAATATTAGCAGTTCCATAATCAAATGAAAAAAGATTTATTTGGAAATTGAATATTCAGGTGTCACCCAGTAGCACCCAGTCCCTGCTCACATGTCAAGCACAACCAGAGGTTAATTTTGGTGCCAGCTTTGCCCAGCGCCATTACCCAAGATGTAAATAAAAGCTCTTCAAATCAGCTCTGCCTCCCTTGCCTCCCCCTTCTCCTCCCCAGCCCAGGAGAAGCCCGGTGACACATCCGATGGGCCACACTCCAGGGAGGGTGCAGAGCCCACCACAGCCCCCCACGGCGCTGGGGTGAGCGACACAAACACCCTGCACACTGCAGCAAAACCACTAAACCCACAAACCACAAAACCCCACAAACCACAAAGTTCTCTGCTCCCCAGCTGAGTGCCAGCACCGCGGATGAGAGTGATGGCTGAGCCTTTGGGCAGTTTCTCCTTGTTTCAGGCAAAAATAGAAATGCATCCATCAGAGCCAACAGGCACGGAGACAGCCCCGGTGAGGAAGAGCTCCGGAGCTCGGCACCATGCGAGGGATCCGCGCCTGTGGGGGAATGACCTTCAAAACTCATTCACCACTCCAGCCTCCTCGGAGAGGGGTTTGCTCGCTCCCTGCCTGCTCTGATACTGCACAGATTATCAATATCTGGCTTCTAAAGCAGCACGGAAGCCACAGAAAACAAATATTTAGCTGGGGTAACCTTGTCAGTGAGGGGAACAGGAGCTCATTCTCCATACCTTAGGCCAGGCAAGCTGAGCAGCAGGATCCACCACTCACTGTGCTCTACAGACACCAAGGCACTGAAATATGGGATGGAGTTGTGTTTGCTCTTAGTAATAATAATAAAAAAGACACGCAGAATGACGCCACCTTCTTAAATTATCCTAAGGGCAGAGAATCCAGATTCCTCCCAGCTGCCTCGCCTACACCTTCTCCCCCCAAACTCCAGCTTTCCATTTAATTTCCCCCAGAATTAGTTGTGCTGATGCAAACCCAAGCAGGTTGCCGTTAAGAGTTGTTTACTGGGTCACACTTTACAACCCAGGTAGGGGGGAGGCGAGGGAGGGAACAGCATTAGCATTCCCGAGCCCTTCTTTGCACAAAACACCACTAGGTTTGAGCTATTTGAGGGGATTTAAGCAGAAATGACGGTGCCTCCCCAGCCTGCAGCACTCTCTCAGCATTTAAAGCGTGGTTCTGCCTGGGGGTGAAAAGCTGCTCCCTCCTCCTCTTCCTCGGAGCAGGGGGAACAGGGAGACCCCGGGAAGGCTGGAAGGTGGGAGCTGAGTGTTATTGAGTCACCTTTACCCAAAACTCTGCTCCGAATTTTTCCACTGGCTGTGGACTGGGCTGCAGCCAGCTGGTACCAGCAGAGTTGTGAGTGCTCCAGCTGGGAGAGCTCCTTTGCAGGGATAATTGTGAGAATGGAGACGAAAAGCCTCCGAAGCTGGAGATGTTCCTCGCAGCCCTCCAGCCCCAAGGTCCCCTTACCTAACCACTGGCATACTGAGTGGTGTTGTTTGCTAGATTTTGGAAACAAAACCCTGGCCCCGCGCAGACGGAGGCAGTAACCGGGCGGGGGGCGACCGCCCCGGGTCCGGGTCCCGGTCCTGCCCCGGCACACGGGGAGCGACAGAGGTTCACCCTGTTCCCACCGCTCTGAACCCTAATTATGAAATCCAGCCGATCATTAGGGCAGAGCTAATGAGAGAGGCAGAACCGGGGCAATCCGGGATGCGGTGGAGGCCGGGGTGAGCCCTCCCTGCCAGACAGTGTTCCCCTTACATCCAGCCCTGCCCGGCAGCACCGCCTGCACATCCAGCCCTGCTCGGTACAGCGCCGGTACATTCAGCAGTGGCCGATACATCCTCGGTACACCCAGCGGTGACCGGTACACCCCGGTACTTCACTTCGCACCCGAGTCCGATCCGCTCAGCCTCCGTAGCCGGCACCGCCGAGCTCCGCGGGGCCGGGCCGCGGCTACCCCTGGTTCCCCAGGCTGCCCCTGCCCCGCTTCAGCCCCGGCAGCGCTCCGGTGATCGCAGACACCCGCAGCCCGGGTGCTCTCCGTGCTAGCCCCGCACACCTCCGCCGCCTGGGGGGCAGTCTACCCTGTAGCGGCGGGAACCGGGGATGGGGTGTGGGGGGGTCCGCCTTTGTTCACAGCAGCGGCGGGGCAGAATCGGCAACCCCCATTCCCACCTCCCCAGCTCCGCCGCTCCTTTTGTCTGCCGGCTGCGGGCTGCAGCGCCGCGGCTGTGGGGGCACCGCGACCCCGGTACACGGCTGCCCGTTCCCCGACGCTCCCCTAGGACGCTCCAGGCCCCCCGGGCCGCTGACCTGGATGGTGCAGGTGTACTCGCTGTCGTCTAGCAGCCGCACAGTGCAGTTGTACTCGCGGTCCAGGTTCCTGCTGCTGCCGCTCATCCACCTGCTCAGCATCTTCCCGGGGACGCGGAGCAGCACGGAGCTACCGGCGGAGCCTCCGCTCACATCCCGCTGCCGGGGCGGCGCGGGGTGGTGCGGGGCGGGGCACCGGGATNGGGGCTGGGTGCTTGGTGCTGAGACGGGCGATGGGTAGGGAGCGGAGGGGGCAAGGGGGTTCCCGGGGACATTGGAATGCGTTGAGGGGGTGCTGAGCTCCTGCCCCTAAACACACCCGGGGTCAGCGCTGGCTGGGGGTGCTGCGGGGTGTAAAGCTGGACACGAGGCAGCACCGAGTGCTCCCAGCCCAGCCACAGCCGCGTACTGGGTTAATCCCCAGCAGCATGGGCAGCAGCGGGAGGGAGGGGATTCTGCCCCTATGCTGCACTCTGCTGCACTCTGCTGAGACCCCATCTGCAGTGCTGGGGCCAGCTCTGGAGTCCTCAACACAGCAGAGANCCCCGCACACCTCCGCCGCCTGGGGGGCAGTCTACCCTGTAGCGGCGGGAACCGGGGATGGGGTGTGGGGGGGTCCGCCTTTGTTCACAGCAGCGGCGGGGCAGAATCGGCAACCCCCATTCCCACCTCCCCAGCTCCGCCGCTCCTTTTGTCTGCCGGCTGCGGGCTGCAGCGCCGCGGCTGTGGGGGCACCGCGACCCCGGTACACGGCTGCCCGTTCCCCGACGCTCCCCTAGGACGCTCCAGGCCCCCCGGGCCGCTGACCTGGATGGTGCAGGTGTACTCGCTGTCGTCTAGCAGCCGCACAGTGCAGTTGTACTCGCGGTCCAGGTTCCTGCTGCTGCCGCTCATCCACCTGCTCAGCATCTTCCCGGGGACGCGGAGCAGCACGGAGCTACCGGCGGAGCCTCCGCTCACATCCCGCTGCCGGGGCGGCGCGGGGTGGTGCGGGGCGGGGCACCGGGATCACCCCCCCCACACCCCAGCCCCGGCTCCAGCCCCAGCCCCGGCCCTGCCGCTGCGGAGCGGAGCCGCCGAGCGCAGAGCCCGGGCCGCGGAGCTCGGCGGGTGGGGTNTAAAGCTGGACACGAGGCAGCACCGAGTGCTCCCAGCCCAGCCACAGCCGCGTACTGGGTTAATCCCCAGCAGCATGGGCAGCAGCGGGAGGGAGGGGATTCTGCCCCTATGCTGCACTCTGCTGGACTCTGCTGAGACCCCATCTGCAGTGCTGGGGCCAGCTCTGGAGTCCTCAACACAGCAGAGACATGGACCTGTTGGAGAGGGGCCAGAGGAGGCCACAGCAATGATGTGAGGGCTGGAAGCCCTCTGCTGTGAGGCCAGGCTGAGGGAGTTGGGGTTGTTCAACTTGGAGAAGAGAAGGCTCCAGGGAGACCTTTTGGTGGCCTTTCAAGAGTATAAGGGGCCAGACAGAAAGCTGGGGACAGACTTTTGTGTCAAGGCCTGTTGTGACAGGACAAGGGGTGATGGTTTGAATTGAAAGAGGGAGATTCAAACTGGAGAAAAGGGAAAAATGTTTGATCCTGAGAGTGTTGAGAGCCTGGACCAGGGTGCCCAGAGAGGTGTGATATGCCCCATGCTGGTACCCATTCCAAGCCAGGTTGATTTGGGCTCTGAGCAAGCTGCTCTGGTTGCACATGTCCCTGCTGACTGCAGGGGGTTGGTCTGAATGAGCTTGAAAAGTCCCTTCCCACCCAAATCAATCCATGATTCCATGGCCACTTGCGTGCAGACACTGGCCCTGCTCCCAGAGTCTTGTGCTCACAAAGGGAATTAGGAAGTCCGTGAAGGACAGGGCAGGGGATACAACCCCCTGCTTCAATGAGGCTGGCAAGGGATGTGAAGTAGGCTTTGGAAGGTGCCTGGAGGGTATCCTTGTCCCATAGCAGGTGAGTAGAGCTGAGGTGTGGAAGAAAATGGTTTCATCTCTGGTTCTTGGACAAGCAGGACTCAGACGATCAGCGGTCGCCTGGATGCTGCTCTGGAGAAGTGAAGTAACCTAGTGGCAGTGTCAGCAGTGACCAGGGACGGCAGCCTAGCCAGCAGCACTGCAGATCTCCAGCCCTGGACATTGCCTGCCTGACCGTCACACTGTCTCCACGGCCACCCCTGCACGGAGGGGTTCCAGCAGCACTCCCACACGCCCCCAGCTCCACACACACTAGACAATGCCTGGACTGAACAGGACACAGAGAAGGGCTGTGTTAAGGTGGCTCCAGTCTGCCCCACTGCAGCACAGGCACCTTTCCAGCTCAGCCCATCTTCTCCTGGAGACTCTCGTCCATCCTCTGCAGGTGCATTCAGAGGCTGCAGTGCAGCTCCTGTCCTCCCTCCACAAGTCCCAGCCCTAGACTCCCACTGCATAGCTTACTGGTCCTTCTATCATTTCTTCTTCAGCTTTGCTCAATCCCTTCCCAGCCAGGGAGATGTTTCCAACCTCACGTTCCTCACCTTTCCCTGGGCAGTGCAGGCTCCCAACCAACCCTTTCAGACCTTTCTCTGCTGCAGGGCATCCCTTCCTGCCCCACACTGCCCAGCAAACCTCTTCCCAGCTCCACTCCAGAAGAGGACTGCTCCAAGCTCACATATCCCTGACACATCATCCTCACTGCAGGGAGGACAGGTGAGGCAGTGAGGCTGGGATCCATGTAGGACTGGAATCCTGGTGCTTTACTTTGGGACTGGGATCCATGTAGGACTGGAATCCTGGTGCTTTACTTTGAGACTATACAGTTCAGAGGTTGTCCCCATGATGGGTAACCAGAGATAGGTCTTCCCCAGCCCCTGCTTCCCACACTGGGTCTGCCCATCAGGCTGGGTGAAGCCTTGTGATGGTTCTGCTTGTGGAGGGACCACACTGGAAGACCAGGGTCAGTTATCTTGGATCCAACAGGCGCTAAATAATCCAGCTGGCTCTAAACATCCAACTAATGTAAATGGCAGAGTGAGAAGGAGATGTCAGAAGCAGTGCTGCTGCAGCAGGAGACCCAGACAGTGGGCAGCACCTTGAAAAGCACTTCATCCTGCTGGAAAAAGTGACGGTGGAGGCAAAGAGGTGGCCTCTGCAGGCTGCCTGTTGGAAGCCCGACTCCCGCAGCTCCCAGGAGGAGGACAGGCTGTGCCCAGCGCGTTGCTGGGAGCCGTGGTGCAGCACCCAGAACAACAAGGGCGCTTTTCAGGCGGCGCGGGGCTGGCTCCTCAACCATCTGGGCACTCTCACAAAGATGCTTGTATGCACTAAAGGAGCTGCTACTTTGTCATGGAGCCCACTCTGCATAAATTGCTCTCATCTGCCTCAGAGCTCCCTTCTGAACCAGCTGAGCTGCTAATGAAGAATGGGATCCTCAGCCTTGGCAGGTGCTGCTTTCACCGGGAACAGAAGCTTGGGAGCCAGCTGAGCGGCTTAATGACGAGAGCATTCACGGCACGGCGGCCACAGCTCTGCCAGGGAGCCTCTCGCCCCTGTCCCGCCCTGCTGATGACTTTGTTCCTCCACTGAGTTCTGCCGAGCTTTTTGACACAGGAGCTGCCTTTCTTGACAAAGACACCCGTGGAGGCAATGCAGGAGCCCCTTGATCAAGCCCATCCCCCAGCCTTAGAAAGGGGAACGCTGCCCTGAGCAACATGCTCTGGCTGCAGATATCCCTGCTGACTGCAGGGGGGTCGGACTGGATGAGCTTTAGAGGTCCCTTCCAACTCAAACCATTCTATGATTTTATGATTTAGGGCAGCTCTGTGTTTCTCCATCAAACTACCTGAAAAGGACCTATCAAAGCCTAGGAGATGCCTTTATCAAAACCCTTTCTGTTCTGCTTTGATGGACAGCACTGTGGTTTTGATGAGTAATGTCCTTTTTTCCTTTCCCTTTTAATAATTAACACAGTAAATCCCACATGGATATCTCCATGTTTAGAGTCTCCATTACTTGCAGTTTTATGCTCAAACTGCAGCTGTCCAAAAGTCTCTTTGAATTCTGAAATGCATTTGCTTTCCAGCAGGTGATCTTCAATAAGGGATTGTGTCTAAAAACCCCAGAAGGAGAGAACAGAGTCGTTCCTGCTGCTCAGAGGAGCAGAAAGTCATCCAGGAGGGGAGCATGAAGCCCATCCCAAGGAGGGCACATGCAGTACAAGTTCTTCTGAAGCACCAAGCACCCAGCTCCCAGCAGGAGAAGGGGCTGCAGAGCTGCGGGTGAGGAGCCCTGCTGATGGGCAAGCTCTTTGCCTCTGCTGAGCCCTGGTGGTTTCATGATATGGACCAAGGCTGCAGCACAAGCCCCATCAAAAGGCATTGAGACACTGGAGCAGGTCCAGAAAAGGGCAGCGGAGCTGGTGAAAGGTCTGGAGAACAGGGCTGGTGAGGAGCAGCTGAGGGACCTGGGGTTGTTCAGCCTGGAGAAAAGGAGGCTGAGGGGAGACCTTCTGGCTCTCTACAACTCCTTGAAAGGAGATTGGAGCCAGGTGGGGATTGGTCTCTTCTCCCAAGGAATCAAATGATAGGACAAGAGGAAATGGTTTCAGGTTGCCCAAGGGGAGGTTCAGGTCAGACTCCAGGAACAATTTCTTCATGGGAAGGGTTGTCAAGGCCTGGCCCAGGCCAGGGAGGTGGTGGAGTCCCCATCCCTGGAGGGCTTTAAAAGACTTTTGGTGAGGAGTTGAGGGACATGGTTTAGTGGTGACCTAGCAGTGCTGGGGTAAGGGTTGGACTCGATGATCTGAAGGGTCTCCTCCAACCAAAAGACTCTGTGATTCCATCATTCTTGGAAAATGGTTACTTCCAAAAGGCAGAGCCTGTATCTTCTGCCAGGTTCCCCATGGGACCAATGCTACCAGCCTAAGGACTCTCCTTAGGCTCTTCATCCCTGGATTCATAGAGTCACAGAATTGTCCCGATTGGAAAAGACCTCTAAGATTATCAAATTCAACCTTCAACCCAAGACCACAACAGCCATTAAGCTATGTCCCCAAGTGCCATGTCCACACATTTCTTTAATGGTTACTCCACCACCTCCCTGGGAAACTTGTTTCAATGCCTTATCTTTCCTCACAGCCAAGGCCCTCATGGTGGAGAACTAACTGCCTGCTCTAAGTATTGCACCCACAGCACCACCTGGCAGAGAAAGATGCTTGTGGGGAAAAGACACAGCACAAGGTGTGACTTTTCATGGTGTCACCTCCCAGCAAACAGTTGCTTTGGGTTGGGCCTCTGCCTGCACAATGCACCAGGAGCTGCTCTGCTCCCTACGTTCACGGTGGGAGGCTCCAGACTGGAGGCAGGGAGAGATGGGGCAGGCAGGATCTTCTTCTTTGAGTCACTGCTTTAGCCAGCACTTACATCACCAGCCCTCAAAAGGGCAAATACCAGTGGCAGTCTCCTTGAACACTCACCAGGGTAACACTGACACACGCTCCTGGCAGCTCCTTGTGCTCTGCTTTGTGTTTGGGGAACACAAACAGGGAGAAGTTCTGAATCCAGCCAGGAATCCAGCTAAAACATCCCTGACATGCTATTGACAGACCCTTCCTGTGAAGGGGATCCCTGTCCCTACGTCTGTGACACTCTGCTGTGAACTGGGGTCACCTATCCCCACCAACACACCCAGAGAAATTTGCCTGGGTCCACTTCACCTGCGATTCCTCTTAGGGTTCTTGTCGTACGTAGGAGCATCTCCCTGAGAGTCCTGCTTCTTGCTCTCCATGACTGAGAAGTAATCACAGGCTCTGTCAGAAAAGCATCATCTATCCTACAGTCACCAAATTGTTTCAGTTTGAGACCCCTCCTGGTTGCAGAAGAAGGCTTGAAAATGTGAGGCATATGGACCAGAGGGTGCTCAGCAGGGTGCAGAAATAAGACAGCAGGAAAAGCAGCCCAGGGGTTCCTTCCTCTCCATCTCAGGCTCTGCCCTCTCTGGCTTCTGTTGTTCATAGATTCATATCCACAGAATGGTTTGGGTTGGAAGGGACCTTAAAGATCATCTAGTTCCAACCCCCCCTGCCTTGGGTAGGGACACCTCCCACTAGAGCAGGTTGCTCAAGGCCTCATGCTCAACCACGAGGTCTCGGATTTGCTCATGCTGTCCCTGATGTGCATGCAGAAACTTCAGTGTAAGTAGACATTTACTTTTCAAGGGTGCCTGAGGGACCCGGGCACATAACCCAGTGAGGTTTGGGCACCACAAGCTTGCTCAGCTCTGCTGAAGTCTTGTCCTTTAAGTGGAAGCCCTCAGCTGTGCAGGACTCCCATCTTCTCACCATCCCAGGAGCAGAATTGAGCCTCCAGGGCACCAGCAGGTCCTGAGGAGGTGCAGAATTGCCCTCACAACACTAGAGCCAGTATCCAAACCAGCTGCAATGGGTGGGAGGACATCAGGCATGGGAGGACTCAGGCACTACTGGAATTCAGTTGGCATTTTACTGCAGGGGAAGATGGGAATTATTTTGGGCACCTGCCAAGGGCAGGCATGTGGGGACCATCCAGTGCTGGCTTTAGGAGCTGGGTCTGGAGCCAAGATGAACAGGAGAAGCCAAGTGTGTGGTTCTGGGTTCCACTGTGCATGGTGGGGTGGATGGGATGGCAAAAAGTGGGGATGACACCAGGAGATGGAGACAGGTGTTGGGGAAGCAGTTGTTGGGAATGACTCTTCCCACCATAACCAGAGAGCAGAGACACTTGGTGAGGCCTTACAGAAAAACATGCTCACAACCACCAGAATTCCACATTTCCCCAAATGGTGAGACCTGGACAAACTGCAGGAATAGCCTCCTGCACCACTACAGGTGAGGGGTCACCTGGAAAAGCAGCTCTGTGGGGAAGGACTTGGGAGTGCTGGAGGCCAACAAGGTCACCATGAGCCAGAAATGTGTCCTCATGGCCAAGAAGCCAAATGGTCTTCTGGGTTACATTAAGAAGAGTGCGACCAGCAGGTCAAGCAAGGTTCTCCTGCCCCTCTACTCTGCCCTATGAGGTCACATCTGGACTTCTGAGCCCTGTTCTGGATTTCCATTTCAAGAGAGACAGGGAACTGCTGGAGAGAGTCCACTGGAGACTGGGAAGGTGCTGAGAGGCCTGGAGCATCTCTGTGAGGAGGAAAGGCTGAGAGATCTTGGGCTGCTGAGCCTGGCGAAGAGCAGCCTGAGAGGGGATCTGCACAATGCACAGGAAGAGCTAAAGAGGGCAAGAGGATGGGGCCAGACTCTTCTCAGTGGTGCTCAGTGACAAGACAAGGGGCATCTGGCAAAAACTGAAACACAGAAGGTTCCACCTAAACAGGAGGAGAAACTTCTTTGGCATGAGGGTGCTGGAGCCCTGAAGCAGGCTACCCAGAGAGTTTGAGTCTCCTCTGGAGAGCTTCCAAACTCCCCTGGTCATTGTGATCCTGGGGAAGCTGCTGTGGGTGCCCCTGCTTGAGCAGGGGGATTGGACTGGATGATCTGCAGAGGTCCCTTGCAACCCCACCATGCTGAGATTTTGTGAAACAGGGCTGGAGACTCTTCCTTTCCATCTGTACATTTTCACAGCCTTGTTGGGAGGAGGAGGTCTACTCTGCCAGTCCCAGCTTGCTGCTGGAGGCAATGGTTCCACAGATAGATGTGGAATGACAACTGCCTACCCTGGCACTCCCAGCCCATGGGCCTCATGCTGCTACTCTTGGTCAGGCTGGGACATGTTGTGATGCTATGCTGGTGCCAATGGGTTTAGGAGTGAACTGCTCAGTCAGTGATTTTCCAAAGCAGGAGGAAGGGGTGAAGCTCCATGGCTGGAGCACACATTGGGCAGAGGTGTTAGAGCAGCATCTGCCAAGGGGCAGAGGGGAGGGGGCTCCTAAGCCTCAGAGATGGTCCTGAGGCATGTCCATGTCCACACTACAGTCATGCTTTCCCCAACTCACTTTTATTTTTCCCTTAAATATGTTTAAAATTACTGTCTTCAGACTATTTCTGGTAAAACCCTGTCATCTGCTGAAAATGGACTCCTGGGGTGCTTCTGCATCTGCAAATTCAACAGCCTGGGTTGAGTATTTACTGTTTATTATCTCCATTTTGTGTGCAGATTTGGGGGGAATTGGAGCTGCAAGAGAACTGCAGAGAGAATTTGTGTGTTGGCAGAGACATCCCTGGGCTGTCAGCAGGGAGGGAACAATCCCCACCATTTCAGAGCCTGGGGCATTTTCTGCACATCTCGGGTGGGAAGAGATGGAGAGACTTGTGGAAGCAATTCAGAGCCCACCTGGAAAGGCTGTGAATGCCCCGAGGTGCTGCTGTCCCTGGAGATGATCTTCAAACATGCTGCTGTCATGATGACACAAACATATTTGGCCATTGACTGAGACTCCCACAGCTCCATGCTGGGGCCAGTTGTCCTTAGATATCTTAATCAATGTTCTGGATGAGTTGACTAAGGAACCCACTTCATAAATGACACTGAGCTGGGAGGCAGTGTTGATCTGGTGGAGGGTAGGAAGGCTCTGCAGAGGGATCTGGCCAGGCTGGATCAATGAGCCAAGACCAATGGGATGAGGTTCAACAAGGCCAAGTGCTGGGGCCTGCCCTTGGGTCACAACAACCCCATGGAATGCATCAGGCTTGGGGCAGAGTGGCTGGAAACTGCCTGATGGAAAAGGACATGGAGGTGCTGGTTGATAGTGGCTGAAGATGAGCCAGTATATGTGCCCAGGTGGCCAAGAAGGCCACCAGCAGCCTGGCTAGTGTGGCCAGGAGGATCAGGGCAGGGATCATCTCCCTGCACTCAGCACTGGTGGGACTGCAGCTGGAATCCTGGGCTGAGTTTTGGGCTCCTCACTCCAAGAAGGACATTAAGGTGCCTGAGTTATTTAATCTCATTTCTATTGACAAGACCCCAGAAGATCAACACCATGATGATGTCCACTGGTTCTGCAGTAAGTGGCCTTTTCTCCACTGCTTGGATCCTCTGTTGATGAATCCTGAGGAAAAATGATGCATTTCCATGTGTTTTCCTTGAGGAGAGGACAGAGAGAGGATGAAAGCTGGGAATGTCCCATGGTGCTGGTCTCTGGGCACCATGGCAGCAGCACTGGGTAACAAATTCAACATCCTCCTGCACTTGGGGAAACCCTGGGGCTTTGGCTTGGCTTTGTCTGGGGTTTGGTTGCTTTTCTTTGTGTAGAGTTACCCTTTTATTTAGAGTCAACACAAAACTCTCCTGTCCCTGTGGACCTGAGTGCTGCTGAAGTCAGAGACTGTGAGAGCTGCAGGAAAGCAATGAAAAAAAAGAGATGTTGTGCAGAGGAACTCAGAGTTGCTCCCCTAAGAAAAAACATCCTTGTGGAAGCACTTTTAGGAAAGGGATTGGAATCTGTGTGAGCTGGTTTCCAAATTGCAAGGAGCTCATTTATCTGGGCTGCTGTCATAGCCTTGTCCCCAGTTTTTAGGGTCACAGCACAGAGGCTTTGCCTTCCCTGAGAGACTGAGTGAGTCTGGGCTCTTTAGTCAGGAGGAGAGCAGCCTGAGAGGGGATCTCGTCAGTGCTGATCAATACTTCAAGGGTGGGTGTCAGGAGGGTGGGGTCAGGCTTTTGTCTGTGGTGCCCAATGACAGGACAAGGGGTAAGGGGCACAAAGTGGAACATCAGAAGTTCCATGGAAACATGAATCAGTCATCATGGAAACACAGAATTGTTTTGGTTGGAAAAGATCTCTAAGATCGTTGAATCCAGCCACCACAGCCATTAAACCTTGATTTAAGAGCTTTGGAGCAGGTTGCCCAGAGAGGTGGTGGAGTCTCCATCACTGGAGACATTCCAAACTCACATGGATGTGTTCCTGTGTGACCTTCTCTAGGTGACTCTGCCTTGGCAGGGAGGTTGGACTTGATCTCCAGAGGAGCCTTCCAACCCCTAACGTTCTGAGATTCTGTGATTCCACTCTGCTCTGTTTCCTCACTGCCTTCTCCTAACCTATCCCAGCATTCCAGTGCTGTGAGTGTGGGTTCCCAGCCCCTGAGGCACAGCCCAAAGACTGCAGCTCTGGAGAGACTCCACACCCATCCGGCCATTGTGATTCTGGGCAAGCAGCTGTGGATGACTCTGTTTTAGCAGCAGGGTTGGACTGGATGATCTCCAGAGGTCCCCTTCAGACTCCACTGTGGTGGGATTCTGGGATTCTGTGAAGAGCAGCTGAGGCACACCATGCTCCAACACACTCATCTGGAGAGTTTTAATATGGCCAAGAAGAAAATGGGACATGGGAGTGCAGGATTCTCTGGCCATGCCCTGGCAGGATGTGGCGGTGATGCCAAAGATGCTCTGGAAAGCCCTGGGAGAGAACAGGGCAGTGAGTGTGCCCAGTTACACCTTCACTGAGGCTACCCCTGCAAGCCAAGAGCTGCTGGGCTCAGCCCTAATCAGAATGGGTCACCTGGGTAAGGAGCAGGACATCTGGGCAAAGAGAAAGGATCCCACACCCAGTGAGCTGGGAACCAGGAGTGGTCAGCACAGGCTTCCAGATGGCACAGCCCCTCCAGTCCCAGCCTCTTTAAATGGCAGGGAGTGCCAATGGCAAAGGGAGGGTTCCCATGGGAACACAAAGTGCTGACATTTCAAAACTAAAAAAAGGAAAGAGGCAGCAAAGTGTCTGCTCAGCAGAACGAGGGGACCTGTGGCTATGATGCCTTCTTCTCTCCGCTCTGCTCTAAGGCCTCTTGTGTCAGGACAAGGGGTGATGGCTTTGAACTGAAAGAGGAAGATTCAGACTAGAGAGAAGGAAGAAAAGTTTGCCCCTGAGGGTGTTGAGAGCCATCAACATCACTGTGTAGGTCTGTGATTCTGTGAGCTGCAGGTTCTCTGTTTCATGGTTGCTTCAGAGATCTCAGAGGTTAGCTGCTCAGACGAATCCAAAGGTCCTCATTTCCCTGGAATTGTGCCAGGGGAGGTTTAGGTTGGATATTAGGAACAATTTCTTTCCTGGAAGGGTGGTCAGGCAGTGGAACAGGCTGCCCAGGGAAGTGGTGGAGTCACCATCCCTGGAGGGGTTCAAGAAACCTGTGGACAAGGCATTTTGGAACATAGTTCGGCAGCCATGGTGGTGTTAGGTAGATGGTTGAACTTGATGATCTTAGGAGTCTTCTCCAACCCAAAGAATTCTGTGATTCTATAATCAACAGCCAAACTGGGCTATGTGAGACCACCAGTGCTTGGCCATTTCTGGCTCTGGGAGGAGAAGCTGCTCCCAGCTCCCTTCCCTGCAGCAGCTGCTGGTGTTGTACTTGCTGGATGCAGGGTAGGTTGATATCGGACATTAGGAATAAGTTCTTTACTGTGGGGGTGGTGGAACACTGGAACAGGTTGCCCAGGGAGGTGATGATGTCCCATCCCTAGAGATATTCAAGCCTCATCCCAATATTGCCTTTTTGGGAGGCAGAACCACTCTGCTGAGCAGGCAGATGTGGAGGGAGAGGTTTCCCAAGCAACAGTAACCAGGTGAGAGCAAGACCCATCCTTCTCATTCTCTTCATCTCCCTCATTCTCTTCACTCATACTCCTCATCCATCGTCATTCTCCACACTCATCCTCCTCACTCACTCTCCTCAGTGGTGGGCTCTGGGCACAAGATGGGCAGCCAGGACCTTCCTCAGACACCATCACCAGAGAGGGAGGTCCAGTGGGGGCTGGAACTGCTGTTCCCTCTCACTAGTCTGTGGGTGGCAGTTGGCAGCTTCCTGCTATCATGCAGGTCCAGCACACCTCTGGTCACAGCAAGAACAGTCACTGTGCCTCACTCAGCTCCAGGGAGGGCAGGGCACCGTCTCCTGCAGGCTGCTGGCTGCTGCAGAGCCTATTTGCTAAACCAGCTCATGCCTTGCCCCCTCCCAGAGCCTGCTCTCCTGCTTGGTCTCACTTCGTGACTGTGAGATGACAGCAGCAGGTTTATCGATGCCAAGAGAAGCTGCTCCTAAAAATACTCACCAGAGCCAGGCGTGGGCATCCCCCGACCCTGCGCCCACGCTGCTACAAGGCAGGAGGGCCCTGGGTGGGGGCAAAGACATCCCTGCTCCCAACCAACCCTGCAGACAGCCCAGGGGCTCTGCCGAACCCTGCAGCACAAGATCCTTACAGCCACCACAAAAAGCACCTTCGGTGTGCAACCTCTTTCCCCAGGAGAGAACAAAGAAGTTCCCAGCTGAGGAGCATCCAGTGTGCTCTGCAGCACTTGTCCAATGCAGCAGCAGGAGAAGCAGGGTGAGTCATGGGCTGGGCAGCATCCCTTACCTCCCAGACTGACTCATCGTGGAACACCACCACTCCTGGCCAGCTAGCTGACCTGTCTCTCCCTAAGGAAGGGAGCAAACAGGGCAGGAAATGCTGCACTTCCACTATCCAGGGCTTTCAGCATCATAATCATGGAATCCCAGACAGGTTTGAGTGGGAAGGGACCTTCAAAGCTCATCCAGTCCAACTCCCTGCAGTCAGCAGGGACATCTGCAACCAGAGCAGCTTGCTCAGAGCCCCAGATGACCTGGCCTGGAATGGGTACATCTCCCACCTCTCTGGGCAACCTGTGCCAGGCTCTCACCACTCTCAGGGTCAAACATTTCTCCCTTCTCTCTAGTCTGAGTCTTCCTCTTCTAGTTCAAATCATCACCCCTTGTCCTGTAACAGCAGGTCCTGCTCGAAAGTCTGTCCCCAGCTTCCTGATTGCACCTTTAAGCGCTGAGAGGCCACCAGAAGATCTCCCTGGAGCCTTCTCTTCTCCAGGCTGAACAACCCCAACTCTCTCAGCCTGGCCTCACATCAGAGGGCTTCCAGCCCTCCCAGCATTGCTGTGGCCTCCTCTGGCCCTGCTTCAACAGTTTCAGAGTGGCCAAAGGAAAATGGTTGTCGTGGACTTAATGAAGAAGACAGGATGAGTTCCTCTGCCTTGGATTCATACATTCATAGAATGGTTTGGGTTGGAAAGCACCTTAGAGATCATCTAGCTCCAATCTCCCTGCCTTGAGCAGGGTCCCCTTCCACTAGACCAGGTTGCTCAAGATCAACGCTGACCCTGGTCCATGCTGCTGAGTGGCAGGAGCTCCTGCCTGCACCTGGCAGTGAGGGATGGGCATCCAGAAGACAGCACTCCTGGCCCACTACAAAGTGGCCTTACTGGTTTGATTGGCTTAGTCCATCATCCTCTACCACACAAGGAGCTGTCTTCTGACACTGCTTTCACAGCTCACAGGCAGTTTCCAATCTGGAGTTAGAGAAGCAAATCCTCCCATCCTTGAGGACGTGCACGTGTTGAAAGCAGACAAGCTGTTCCACCAGGGATGGCTTCCCAACAACAGGACCATGAAGATGTGCTGACAGACTGCTTGTCACTGATGGTGCTTTCTCCACAAGCACTCATTAGAGGACTGAAGATGCAGGGATCTGTAGCAGGGGACAGTGGTGTTGTCACAGCTTCTTGTTTTGAGCCACATTTGGAGCCAGGCCGAGCTGGGACAACCCCACTGGAGCCTTGCAGGAGCCTGCAAGGACAGCTCAGGGTTGCTCCATCCTACTGTGGGTGTGAAGCACAGAATAATAGAACAGTCCTTTGTAATGGACCTTTGGAGGTCAAGTCCAATGCCCTGCCAAAGCAGGATTACCTAGGGCAGGTCACACCGGAGTGCATCCAGACAGGTCTTGGAAGAGGGCCATGGTTTAGCACCAGACTTGGTACACTTAGATAATGGTTGGACTTGATGATCTTAAAGATCTTTTCCAACCAAAATGATTCTATGATTTGTCCCATTCCACATCATTTCTGCAGACAGACCCCTCTGTGTCACCTCTCCAGGCACCAGTGGGGGGAAGGAGGCAGCTCCTTGGTGTTCTGGAGGCCCCATCAGGAGCTGCAGGGAGATGAAAATGGCAGCGCCAGCCCTGGAACAACAATCTGGTCTCACATATGGTCTCACACCACAAACACGCGGCTGCAGTAACGTGAACACAGGGAAGATGAGAGAAGGCCTCTCAGCTGAGAGGTCAGCTTACTGCAGCAGATCCAACTAAACAGGGCTGAGAACATGAGGATCCTTGGCTAAGGATCAGAGGACTTTTCTTGCATGGGAATCAGGCACTGGATAAAGCGAGGAGAAGCACCCCAGCAGCAGGCTGAAGGAAGGGCTGAGGGACCTCGTTTGTTTCGTCCGGAGAAGAGGAGGCTGAGGGGAGACCTTCTGGCTTTCTACAGCTCCCTGAAAGGAGGTTGGAGTGAGGTGGGAGTTGGTCTCCCCTCCTCAAGCTGCTGGTGTGTGCATCCAGAGTACCCTCCAGGGGTGGCTGACACTCTGAAGTCAGTGATTGGGGTTGGGGTTGGTCTGCCCTGCTCTTCACTCATTCTGCCCCACACCTCCTGATGGGGCTCCCCACAGATCCAAAATGACTGGAAAAAAGGAAGAGTTTAGGTTCCAGTCCTTCTGGAAGCTTAGAAATTAGCTCTGTTATGTTTCATGATGACTTTTGTGATGTACCCATTTGTTCACATAGACCACAAAAGCCTTTTCAGCATCAGTCTCCTGGGGAAGGAAGTATATCTCCAAATGTTTTAATTGCAAAATCCAGGTTGTCCAGGGAAGTCATGGATGCCCCCTCCCTGGAGGGGTTCGAGGTCAGGCTGGATGAGGTCTTGAGCAACCTGATCTAGTGGGAGGTGTTCCTGCCCATGGCAAGGGCGTTGGAGTAGATGATCTTTAAGGTCCTTTCCACCCCAAAGGATTGTGTAAATCTGCGAATGACACCCGTGAACTGGCCACGAGAGAGTAGAGAGCACAGCTCAACACAGATGCCCAGAGACCCAGCAGTGGTGTAAGGTTATCCTGGTCACCAGTGGCATGGTCACTTAGGGATCACAAAGAGGGTTTGACCATCAGCCTATCCACTAGGAAAAAAAGAATACAGACAGTGCACATCTCCCACGTCAGACACAGAAGCAGCCTCAGAAGTTTTGACTTCATTTCCCTTGACCTTTTACAAGGCTAAAAAAATGGCAGAAAAAAAAAATCCCCCCATTTCAAACTCCTCCACTCCAAATGGGCCACCAAGGGGGTTAGTAAAATCAATCTCATCCTTAACTCCAAACATTCTCCTCCTCATACTTTAAATCTGAGGAGCTGTGCTATTTTAATGCACTTCTGCAGCACGGCATCAGCATCCTAACCACTGACCTTTTCCTCACGCCCTTCAGGCATCCCACAAATAGGTTACATCTGTTCCTGCAGAAGCAAGACAAGATGTGGAGGTCAACATCTCCAGGGGCTTGGAGCGCAGAAGCCTTATCTCTGATCTTTAACATAAACTGGAAGGCACAAATGTGAGCACCCAGTCTCACCAAGGGGTCCCCACAGAGGGCCAGGCTGGGCCTCACACTTGCTGTTTTCCAGCCCATCTCATGCTGAGCAGCCCAGCAGAAAGCACAGAGCTGAGGTTTCTCTGTTTCTGGTGTTCCTCCTCTCTGTAGCTCAGCTTCTTTCATTCTCTAGCATCATCTTCCATTCACAGGGTGAAATGTGAGAGAAGATGACAGATGCAGTAAATAACTGCCCAAGGACCTGCTTGCTAGTTGTGAACATGTCTGTGATGTACCATGAGATTGAAGGCACTTGTCTGGAGTATTGGGTCCAGTTCTGGGCTCCCCAGTTCAAGAGAGACTGGGAAATACTGGAGAGAGTCCAGTAGAGACTCTGAAGATGCTGAGGGGCCTGGAACATCTCTGTGAGGATGAAAGGCTGAGAGTCCTGGAGCTGTTGAGTCTGGAGAAGAGCAGCTCCAGAGGGGATCTGCTCAATGCTCAGCAATGGCATTGTCCCACTGCTGAAGAGGTCCATATCTGCTCTGAAGTATCATACACTGCTATGTGTTAGAACAGACCTTTAAAGGTCTTCTAGTCCAACACCCTGCAGTCAGCAGGGTCATCATCATCTGAGCAGGTTGCTCAGAGTAGATTGGGTCCATCCATTCTCTAAGCTCACCATAACAATGGACAAGATTCATCTTCTGCCCACAGCAGAAATGGGCTGTGCTGCTGCAGCAGCTCACAGGTACAGAGGCAGACTCTGTCTGTGCAGAGGCTGTCACTGTCTCAGCCTGCTGGGCTGACCCTGTCACTCCATGTCTTCAGTTATCCCAGCTCGAGCCACCACATTAACTCCTACTTGAGCCAAGGCAAAAAAGTCTCATGTTAAGTAAGACCTGCTTCTGCCACAGCCAATGAAAGTCAACCTTCTGTTGGTAGCAGAGTTCTAGAGGTGGTCATAATGTATGGTCACCACCAGCTTTGGCCTTTACCTCACACTGTACATGCTGGAGATGGGATCTGGTGAGGTGGAAACCCATCCGACAACCCACAATTCCTACCAGGTACAGCTTCCCTAGAATCTGTCAGCTGGTTTATTCAACTCCCAAGAGGAGAAAAACCTCTCTTGATTCAGTTTTATGACCAAACCCCCCTTAAAGGCCTTCTCCTGTGACAGGAGATGTAACTCAACTCCAACATGTCACTGTGGATCACTCATCATATGCTTTGATGGCTGGAAGTGCGCATGACCAGGATAAAACCCGAGATGCCCTCTTTCTCCTCTGGCTTTTTTTGGTGAGAAAGCTCTTTGCTAGGATCAGTTCCCCCACTTTTAGGAGGGTTAGGAGAGCTGACGTGCAGCAGAGCAGTAAAG
This sequence comes from Ramphastos sulfuratus, assembly GCA_013399055.1. NCBI lineage: Eukaryota > Metazoa > Chordata > Aves > Piciformes > Ramphastidae > Ramphastos > Ramphastos sulfuratus. Next base: position 489,045 of record WBNM01036331.1, on the reverse strand, counting down.
CATGTTTGATGTCTTCTCCTGGGCTAGCTCCTGCTGTCAAAGAAGATGGCTCACACCACTGAGTCTCATTCTGCCCAAAGTGGTTGGCACCAGAGAAGGATTCATGGGACACAGCATCCTCCTCCCCCATGGCTCAGGGCAGTGTTGTAGCCTTAGAGTGCATCCAGAATGAGCTTCTGCATCACACCAGCAACGACCATCTACCAGAAGCATTTGGTGAGAGACCTTTGATGTCCATCATCTGAAACTATGGAAGCTTTTACCAGACCTAATTTAACTCAGGCTTGGATTTTTCTGGCACAATTAACCAGCACTAAAAAGCCATGAAAAAGAAAAGACAAATAGCTGCAAAGTGGGAAGTCCAACCATTACCACAGCACTGCCAGGTCACCACCAAACCATGTCTTTCAGCACTACATCTCCACAGCTTTGAATCCTCTCCAGGGTTAGGGACTTCACCACTGCCCTGGGGAGCCTGGGGCCAGGCCTCGACAGCCCTCAAGGGGAAGAAATTGTTGCTCATGTCCAACCTGAACCTCCCTTGGGGGAACTTGAGGCCTTTTCCCGTTGTTCTATCACTTGCTCCTCGGGAGAACAACGAACATAAGCACACAGAGAACCCAGAAGGTCAGACAGGAGCTCCACCAGGAGCTGCTCCCAGTCACTCTGTCAGGACTTGATTTACCCCTGTGTGATTTGTTCCTGTGTGGCATGGTGAACCCTGGCCCAGCTCAGCCAACTACTGAAAAAGAAATTCCATGCTGGACACACTGCTCAGCACTTTTCCAGACCACAGCTGAAGAGCTCCACACTTGAAGGACACTTTGGACTTGATGATCTTGAAGGTCTTTTCCAACCACAACGATTCTGTGAGAGGTCTATAAGAATCCTACCCCTGATAGATTCACAGAATGATTTAGGTTAGAGGGACCCTAAAGACCACTTAGTTCCCACTCCCCTGTCATGAGCAGGGACACTTCCCACTAGAGCAGGTTGCTCAAGGCTCCATCCAACCTGGCATTGAGCACTTTCAGGGCTGGAGCTTCCACAGCTTCTCTGGATAACCTGCTCCAGTGCCAGGGGTTCCTTCCTCTNGCCATATATATATGCTGGGGCGAGTTGCTCTCCCCCGTTCAAGCCTGCGGGGGTGGAGTAGGTACTTGACACCTACTCCTTTCACATTCCAAACCCCCGGAACCAGAGGTGGGGTGGGGAGCAGAACAGTTTCACACCCCATTCAAACCTTCGGTGGGGCAGGGACTTGGGTGTGCCCCACCACATCCATCTCAGACTCTGCCCCCTCTGGCTCCTGATGTTCATAGATTCAGATTCACAGAATGATTTGGGTTGGAAGGGACCTTAAAGATTATCCAGTTTCAATCCCCCTGCCATAGGCAGGGACACCTCCCACTAGAGCAGGTTGCTCAAGGCTTCATCCAGCCTGGCCTTGAACACCTCCAGGGAAGGAGCATCCATGATCTCCCTGGGGAGGAATCAGACACTGGAGGCACATTTGGGGTGTCAAGAGGCCAGGTGGCAGAATCCCATTGGAAAACTGTGATCCCCCAGGCACAGCCCCCAGGCTGAAGGCCGCAGTCAGAGCTTCTTCTCCTCTCCTCTCCTAGGAGACCTTGGCATCCTCAGCGGGATGCGGTAATTAAGCCGACATAGCAGAACACAACCACTCTTCAAAGGGCTGGCAGATTGTTTGGGGATTTCTCCTGCAGTTGCAGAGCAGCACTTGGGGGGAACATAAATGCTGGAGAAGAAAAAAGGGAAAGGAAGCAAAGCAGAAACAGGGAAACCAGAAAGTGGAGGAGTGTGACGGAGAGAACACGCGGAGAAGGTAAAACCAAGGGAGAAGAAAAACCTTTTCTCTGCACAATGAAACAGAGGAAGTCAGGAATGACAGAGCAGAAACCTGAACATAAGAAGTTCCATCTAAACATGAGAAGGAACTTTTTTACTGTGATGGTGGCAGAGCCCTCCAACAGGGTGCCTGGAGAGGTGGTGGATTCTCCTTCTCTGGAGATTTTCAAGGTCCACCTGGATGTGTTCCTGTATGATCTGCATTAGGTGATCCTGCCTTGGCAGGGGGGTTGGTCTTGATGAACTCCAGAGGCCCCTTCCAACCCCTACTAGTTCTGGAAATCTGTGGTTCTCTACCAGACCGAATCTGCCACTGCCACTGCTCCAGTAGAGATGTTCAGAGAGAAATGGCATTGGAATGAGACTGAAATGTTCTGGACCATGAGTTCAAAGTCACCACAAACACTGTGTTGAGGGCTGGAGTTTGCAGATCACAAGGTGCCTGCCTCCGTGTCCTGCTGAGAAAGTGACGTGGGGCATTATCAGCTCTTGCTGTGACTCTCCCAATGGGTCCAGGTCCCACTTCTCACCTCAGGTACATGACAGAGTCACAAAGGTAAGAATTATACAAGGGAGTATTGAAAAGTGGGGTGGCAAAGGAACCAAAGGGTAAGACACACCATCAAAAGCTATTTGGTGTGAGGGAGACTATGGTCTGGGATAACCATAGTCTGGAGTCACTATGGCCTGGAGGTAACTGTATATTCTGGAGTGACTATGGTCTGGAGTTGACTGTCTGGTCTTGGCTGACTATGGTCTGGAAGTGACTGTATGGTCTGGAGGTGTCTATGGTCTGGGGTGACTATGGTCTGGAGAAAACTATGGCACTTTGGGACATGGTTTAATGGTTGTGGTGGTCTTAGGTTGGAGGTTTGACTCAATGATCTTAAAGGTCTCTTCCAACTGAGGCAATTCTGTCATTCTGTGATTCTATGGTCTGGAGGTGACTGTATGGTCTGTATGGTGTGGGATGACTACGATCTGGGAGTGACTCTGGTCTGCTGTGCTTTCAGTACAGCAACATAACCACACCGTGACCAGAAGGTGCTGCCCACCTGCCCTGTTTCAGGCAGGGAGAGGAGATCAGATCCATCCCCACAGAGATCTTCCAAGGGACCCAAGCCAGCATCTGTGCTGAACTCATTTAATTACAGACATTTGCCAAACATCTTCATGACCCTGGTTTGGCTCCAGTTTCATCCACAACAAACATTCTCAGGAAAACACAAGGAAGGAAAAATCCTCTGAGCAATAAAGATCAGTCTGATTAGGAAGACAAATATTAATAGCAATTATGCTTTAATTACTGGGCCTAATCTTTTTGAACCAGCAGTTTCTAGCATGTCCTCTACCACACCAAGAACTTAACTCCTAGATTCAGTGAGATGCAGAAGAAAAATACATGGATCTGCTTCACTGGCAGCTGGGCATGAAACTGCTTTTGGAGTATTTACCCAAACCAGGTATGAGCCAAGGCAGTCTGGAAGGAAGACAGGAAATGTTCTTCAGGGTCCAACACTGCAATTGAGAGTAAACAACTTACAAAATCATCACAGGATGATAGCAGATGGAAGGAACCTCTGGAGATCATCAAGTCCAACTCCTCTGCCAAGGCAGGCTCACCTAGAGAAGGTCACACAGGAACACATCCAGGTAGGTGTGGAATATCTCCATAGATGGACACTCCACTACCTCTCTGGGCAGCCTGCTCCAGGGCCCCATCACCTGTAAATTAAAGAAGTTCCTCCTCATGTTCAGATGGAATTTCTGATGTTACAGTTTGTGCCCCTTACCCCTTGTCCTGTCACTGGGCACCACTGACAAAAGCCTGGCCCCACTCTCCTGACACCCACCCTTGAAGCTCAGCATTGATGAGATCACCTCTCAGGCTGCTCTTCTCTGGGCTAAAAAGCCCAAATTCCCTCAGTCTTTCCTCATCACAGAGATGTCTCAGCCCTCTCAGCATCTTTGTAGCCCTTTGCTCTATCCTCTCCAGTGAATCCCTGTCCCTCACAAACTGAAGAGCTCAGAACTGGGCTAGATATTCCATATGTGGCCTCAGCAGGGCAGAGCAGAGGTGGAAGAGAACTTCCCTGACCTGCTGGCCACACTCTTCTTGATGCACCCCAGGATGCCATGCCTCTCTTCGTCTCCATGGCTGCTTCTCCAGGGCAATGCTGTTATGCCACAAAATTCTGGGCATGCAAAAGGCACTGAAAAGGAGCATAAAGAGTCTAGACATAGGGAAGCATTTCAACAGTGCTGGAAGTAAACATGGGCTGTGGCTTGCAGCCATGGCCGAGATGGAATTTGATGTTCTTACTGCACAGCAATCCTGGCTCCCAGCAGAGCCCTGAGCCAAGGAACAGAATCATCTCCTCTGCGTGTTGACTCTCATCAGTGAAAACACAGTGGATGGACAGAGCCCTGTCTAAGCACCTCTCTGAACCAGCATTAAATGGCCAAGTGAAAAACACCCCAGCTGCAGCAATCCCTATGGATCACTCAGGTATCCTCAGAGAGGTTTGCATTTGGTGATTGTAAAGCTTCAGCTCTCCCAGGGGTGGAGCTGAAGGTGATCATTAGCTTGTCAGATGAACACAGCTACACTGGGACTGTGACAAAATCTATCTCAAAGCCTCCACTGAGAGATCGTGACATTTCCTAGCATCACCTCAAATGCCTGATACCACTTTGTGGGCATCTCAGAAGTCTGTTCCTGTTCTATTCTCCCCTGTCTTTGGGGTCAGCCTTTTTAAAAGCAAACTTCAGCAGCATTAACTTCAGGAAAAAAAGAATCAAAGTATGCCCAAACCAAGGAGACCTGTAAGAAAAAAAATCTACATTGCAAAGCATTTTCCAATCTTGTAGATGCTGGATCTTGGCTTAATGTGACAAGATAGGACTTGGGGTGGGGGGGAAGTGTTTTCTTTCTTCTCCACAGAAGACTGAGGAACAAGAAGATGATTGTCTCATGCCTAAAATGAATGGTTTTGTCCATCTGAATAAACAGTCCTACCAAGCACTATGGAACAATTGACCTTTGCTTTGAAATCATGCACAACTCCCAAGTGTGCAGAAAGATTAGTTGCTGTATCTCAAAACTTCTACTATTTGAAATTCTGGCCCAAATTAAAGAGAGGCCCCAAGATCAAACTTGGCCCAAAGACATTGGAAGTTACACACTGGGTTGGTGAGGATAAAAACTTTGCAGGGGTGAGGAAAGTCCAAGTGTCAGCAGTGTTTTGCCCCATGGATAAAGTGGTTACTCTGTGAGCCCAGAGTGCTGTGACACCCTGGAAGCTCATTTTTAGCAGACAGGGCAAGATCAGAGCCACCAGCACCTGTCCTCAAGGGCTGTCTGCAATTTAATCTAGCCTGGAAAAAACATGAGTTAAAGAACCTGTTTATGAAGAGAGCCCTGCTTGGTGGGGTCAAGTACAGCTGAGGGAACACACGTAGGGGTCAGCATGTGGCAGAGCCCCAATGCAGTGTGGCTGTGGTCACAGAAGGATGGAACTGAGGTTCTCCACTGCCTGGTCCCAGTTCAGAGTGCCAGCAGAGTGGGTGGTGGAGAAACTGAGAGGAAGGATTCAGGCTCAGAAAGGAGTGAATGAGAGGAACATCACAGGTACAGACCTACTTACCCCTAAAAATATCTCTACATAAGTGGCTGGGAGTGGCCAGACCCTTAAAGGTGCTCTGGGGAGAAAGAGCAGAAATTCAGTGAAGAGCTGCACTAAAGACATTCCACTACAGGATCCCCAAATCCCAGCATGGTGAGGGTTGGAAGTGCCCTCTGGAGATCATCCAGTCCAAACCCTTTTCTCAGGCAGGGACACTCACAACAGCTTGCCCAGCATCACAATGTTTGGAAGCTCTCCAGGGAAGGAGTCTCCACAACCTCTCTGGGCAGCCTGCTCCAGGGCTGCAGCATCCTCACAACAAAGAACTTTCTCCTCATCTTCAGATGGAATCTCTTGGGTTCCAGTTTGTGCCCATTGGCCCTTGTCCTGTCACTGGGCACCACTGACAAGAGTCTGTGTTCTGCCACTGCAGACACCTCCTGATGGTCTCCAGTCCTTCTCTCTCCATTCAGCCCAATGGGGACAATGTCTGACCACAGACCTCAGCACTCTGAGGAATATGAAATGTTGCAGCCCTGCACACTTCTGCCACAGTGGACAAGAGGCACAGAAGCTGCCTGAGTGGGACTTGCAGACAGGCAGATGGTGTGACAGCAAGGCCTCCTTTCTTGGAAAAACTGGGCTAAAAATGTGGATCAGTGTCACAGAAACAGTCCTGAGGAATAGCCTTGAGAAGCTGCACTAAAGCCATCTGAGGATGACCTTTCTGAAGAGGTCCCTGGGAATAATCACTCCTCTTTGGCCACCCACTGTTTACTCCTCTCTTCATCCACAGCAGGATGGTGCTCGTGGTGTCTGCTCCTTGGCTGAAGACACTTGAGCACTGCTCATGACCACAGAGGACACAGCTGATGGTGGCAGCCCTGTGCCAACCTGTAGCCTGCTGCACATATTCAGGCACCCTGAGCACCGAGGTGCTCTTCAACTGAAGGGCTTTGTTATTACATCCCAGACATTCAGAAGCAACTAAATGACCCAAGTTCTACCTGAACCAATTAACTGATATCACACATGGCTCCTGCTTTCCTAAAGGAAGCATCCTGCCTTCTGTTCCTGACTCACTGTGAAAAAGCTTTTTAAAACACTTTAATCTAATTAACTTTTTGAGACTGAGAACCTGTTGAAGCACCTCAGGTGATGAGAACTGGATGTTGCTCCACGTAGTGCTGACCAAGGAGAAAAATCCCTAAGATTGTGAAGACGAGGAAGGTGAGGCCACATCTGAAATACTGGGGTCAGTTTTGGGCCCCTCACTCCAAGAAAGACATTGAGGGGCTGGAGCAGGTCCGGGGAAGGGCAACAAAGCTGGTAAAGGCTCTGGAGAATGGGTCTGGTTAGGGGCAGCTGAGGCACCTGGGGTTGTTCAGCCTGGAGAAATGGAGGTTGAGGGGAGACCTTCTGGCTCTCCACAGCACTCTGAAAGGAGCTTGTAGTCAGGTGGAGTTTGATCTCCTCTCCCAAGGAACAAGCAGGAAATGGCCCCAAGTTGCCCCAGGGGAGAGTTAGGTTGGACATAAGCAATGATTCCTCCTGCAAAGTGTTGTCAAGTCCTGTCCCAGGCTGCCTAGGGCAGTGGTGGTGTCTCCATCCCTGGACTGGCTTCAAAACTGCGGGGATGTGGTGCTGAGGGACCTGGTTTGGTGGTGACCTGGCAGTGCTGGGTTAATGGTTGGATTCCATGATCTTGGAGATCTTTTCCAACCTTGATGATTCTATGACTCTATGAAGCATTTCCAGAACACTAGGGCTATGGTCCCCCTCCAGAGAGTGAACTGAAATAAAGGGGAGTGTGTGACTGAGAACACATAACTCAGAAACGCAAACACAAGCGCACAGACCAACCTCAACACTCCCTGACCCCAAAAGCTTCACCACAGAAACCCAGCATCCCCTCAATCTGCTAAAGGTCCCTTCAGAGGTTGCTCTGCTTTGTCCTGATGCAGTAGGGAAGGGGAGTCCTGACCATAGGCTGTTCTGTGCAGCCATATCCTTCAGACTGAAATTGGAACCTGCCCAAGGTGGAGCTCACTGCTGCAGAGCTCTGCAAGAGCAGGTAGCAGAGTCCCTGGGCATCTAAGGCAAACCATCCCCATGGCAATGACCTTGTAAGCCTCTGTTACAGGAAATTACAGAGCACAGACCTTGGTGAGCTCACCCAGAATTAAACAGCCATTGTGGTGTCTCCTACCTGCACCTGAAGGCAGCAGGAGAGCACACAAAGGGAAAGTAATTGCACTGGCCCATACGACAAGGTGGGAAGGAAGCCAGGTCAGAGGGTGGTGTGTGGTCAATGATAACTGTGTTTAATGCCCATTATCTCCCAGTGCTTCTGTCTGGAAATCACCAGTGAATCAGAGGAAGCATCAGGGATTAGTCCTGGCTGGCTCTTGCAGTGTTGTTCTGAAATATGTGGAGATGTTCTCCATGCTTCTCTCAATGAACAAAATAAAAAGGAAGCAGATTAAATTACCCAGCTGTTACTGGAGTTTGCAAACACGACGCTGAACCTCCCAGCCCACACACTTTAGATGGTTAAACCCAGAAGGTTTCTTATTATTATTGGGGCATTTGAGGTCCTCTGGTTACACCTTGAAGCACACACTGACACTGGTCAAACTAGATGGCCCAGGGTTGCCTCTGCTGGGCACATGAGCCTATGGTGGTTGGGGTAATTCCAATGTCAAGTTGGGATAAGGTCGTGAGAGTCCTGGTGGCACTGCTCCCCAACTGCCCCAGCCTGCCCAATGACAGGACAAGGGGCAATGGGTGGAAGCTGAGGCATAGGAAGTTTCACGTAAACATGAGGAGGATTTTTTTCCCTGTGAGGGTGACAGAACACTGGAACAGGCTGCCCAAAGGAGTTATGGAGTCTCCCTCTCTGGAGATATTCAAAACCCATCTGGATGCATTCCTGTGTGATCCAGTAGAGGAGACCCTGCTCTGGCAGGGTGGTTGGACTGGATGAGCTTTTGAGGTCCCTTCCAGCCCCTGACATTCTGTGATTCTGTGATTTCCATCAGTGCTGACATTGAACATCCCTATCCAGTCCATCAGTATTTGCCACTGTGGCTTTAAATGTCTGAACCCTACACGGGCACCCCACAAACCAGCACTATCACAGGGTAAGAACGAGGACAGCAAGTGGGCAGGGACAGTCTCCATGGGCAGTAGAAAGGAACCAGACTCCCTGGCAGGCTGCAGAAGACAAGAGGAGCAGAAGGCCTGCAGCATGTTCTCTGCAGGACAGCCAGCCCTTCTACCTAACCCTTGGCCATGCAGAAGCAGCCTGGCTGGCATGGCTTCTGCTGGTGAGCCACCAATGGAGGCCAGCCTAGGCAAGGGGTTCTGGAGGACACAACATGGGACTCCCTTGGCCACCAGAGGCCAGACAATCTGAAGTGACACCGAGGCTGAGGGCACTCTGCTCTCTAAGCCCACCCCAGATGGGTCCTCAGACAGGACTTCCTCACTCCTCAAGCTTGTCCCTTTCAATGGCATGCAGTAGAGGAGAGGGAAGGAGAGAGGGATGAGGGGTGGTCACATCCCACAGGCAGATGGGATTTCTGCTCCCCTGGTGTTCTGGGACTCTAGCTGGATGCAGGGATGAGATGAGATGAGGACATTGAGGGCATCTTAGTTTCTCAGCTGCTGCATAAGCAGATTAACTTTACGTGCGGCTGATCCATGGAGAAATGGATCAGCAGGAGCCCCTGACAAAGACAGATTTCTCCCCGACTCACATTCTGCTTGCTCACAGAAAACACACTGGATGATGTTATTTACCTGACCTATCTCTCTTCTCTGACTTGCATCACTTTACTACTCAACCTCCAACCTGGGCTGCAGCCATCCCATTAAATTCAGCCCATTGTGGAAGCTGCCCTGACAGTCATTTTTCTTCCTGATCCCTCTGTTCCCCCAGGAATGCTCTTGATGCCAACCACAGTCCACTGGGGAAAAAAAAAAAAAAGATTTAGAAAAGAGAAAAATTAAACCAATTGGCATGAAAAGCTTTGTCACTTTTCCTCATTAGAGAACAAGAACTGGACTTCTAAGATGTCTTCCAAGAAGGAGGACTTGATGATGTTCTGCAGTCCCTTCCAACTACCTACCACTCTGTGATTCTATAAGAAGGGAGTGAGGTTAGAAGGCATCAGCCCCACTCTACTCCCAGGAAGAGAGAAGCTGAGTCTTGAAGAGACCACTCCTAATTGTCCCAGTCAGAAACTGCTGTAATGGGTTGCTCTGCTCCTCGGGAGTCTCCCCTGTGAGCAACAGGTGCTGTGAAGGAAGGCAGGAGGACACAAGTGGAAGTATATCCTGGAGAGGTGAAGCTGCTCTGGCTGTCCAAGACTCATAGAATCATAGAATGGTTTGGGTTGGAAGGGACCTTAAAGATCATTCAGTTCCAACCCCCTGCCATGGACAGGGACACCTTCCACTAGAATAGGTCACTCAAGACCCTGTCCAACCTAGTCTTGAACACCTCCAGGGAGGGGGCATCCACGACCTCACTGGGCAACCAGTGTCTCACCACCCTCATTGTGAAGAATTTCTAATCTCCAGTCTAAATCTCCCCTTCTCAAGTTTCAAGATATTTCCCTATGCTGGCCTGTCCTCTTTTTCCCTCTCCCAGAGCCTGACAGGATGCAGCTCCCTCGCTGCAGCATTCACAAGGACACCCTGGTGATGAGGCAGCCTGGCTGTGTCCCATGGATTTTCCTTTCCTCATTCCCATGCAGTAGAAAGCTTCCTGTGAGGAGCTCCTCATGGTAATGGCTCATCTTCAGTGCCCTTCTGATGCTCTGAGTGTTTTGAGTCAGCTCACCCTGAGCTGCCAGACCAGCCCAGCTCTGCTGAAGCTAATGGAAATTTACTGCAGTGCATTCGGTGGAGTGACTCCAGGCTCCCACCATGGAAGTGGGAACACAATTGACCCTCTTGTTCTGCAGCTCTTGGCTCAGAGGGCTTCATTAGGCTGAGCTCTGAAACTAACTCAGAGTGAGGAGAGGGAAGCCACTTGGTATTTAAAGAGTAAGCAAACATGTGGAGCAGCTACATGGCAGAGGACAAGGAGCACAGACAGGGGCAGGAAGAATCACGTTTGCAGGAAATGAGAATTTGCTCTGGAAGCGTGATTTAAATAATTTGTAACCTAATTTAGCACATCAAAGACTGTTCCTCAGAGCCCTGGATGGATGTGGTACTTCAGGCCAGCTCTAACTTTCAAAGATACAAGCACTTCACTGGATGTAATGGAATAATTTGCTCTTGAGCAGGTATCAGGTATCACATTTGTGACCTGTGTCAGCTCTTCCTTACTTTTTGAGCAGTAAAATACTGGAACAAGTTGCTCCGGGATGTGGTGGAGGCTCCATCCCTGGCAACATTCAAGGTCAGACTTGATGTGGCCTTGGGCAGCCTGCACTAGCTGGAGATGTCCTTGTTGACTGCAGCAGAGCTGGACATGATGACCTTTGAGGGTCCCTTCCAACTCAATGCATTCTGTGAATCAATCTGTGAATTCCTTTATGACCAGAGACCAGGACTTTACTGCAGTGATTATGTTCAACAGACCCAGAAGAGAACTGGGAACTCACCTCAGCCACTTTAAAGCCTGTGTCCTGCTAAGGAAGGGCTCCAGCACCTCCAGGCTTCTCTAAACCTAATCTGTACCTGGATACAGCAGTCAGCTGTGAGACTGCTGCAAGGAGCTTCCTCTTCTCTCCTCCTCCTCCTCCCCTGCACAGGCTGTTTGTGCCACTCACTGCTCTCCAGAGGCTCTCAGACCAGAGAAGTCCCAGGGAAGATGACCTCTGCATTGCATGAGAAGAATAATGAGAGGAGGGATGAGCACAGCTCTGTGTTAGAGAGACAGCAAATATCAGCTGCTGCAATGGCAGCTGTTTCCCTGACACCAAAATGAAGTGAGAGCTACACAGCTTCAGCTCACTGAAAACACAGTGATCCACCATGGCCTGGACAGCTTGTCAGCTCCTCAGCTCAGCAAACTCCTTTGCCCTGCACAGCTCCTGCTAGAGTGGTAAAGAGAACCTGCCAATACTCTGGGCAGCAGTTTATCATTCAAACCCTGTTCTTTCTACTGCTAAGGAAGAAATAAATACATACAGGACAAGCAGGACAAGAGAAAGTGGCCTCAAGTTGCCCCAGGGGAGGTTCAGGTTGCACATGAGGGACAATTTCTTCCCCTTGAAGGTTGTCAAACCCTGGCTCAGGCTGCCCAGGGCAGTGGTGAAGTCCTCATCCCTAGAGGGGTTTCAAAGCTGTGATGTGGTGCTGAGGGCTGTGGTTTGGTGGTGACCTGGCAGTGCTGGGTTCATGGTAGGACTTCATGATCTGAAAGGTCTCTTTCAACCCAAACCACTCTGTGATTATATGATTAGAAGTGCTTTCCAATCCATGGGCTGTAATAATTTATTTGGGGGATTTTTGTTGTTGTTGTTGTTTAGGACAAAGGAAGGTTGTGAAGGCTCCAAGCCTGGAACTGTTCAAAGCCAATTTGGATGGATGAGGTCTTGAGCAACTTGTTCTAGTAGGAGGTGTCCCTGCTCATAGCAGGGGTTTGGAACTAGATGACCTTTAATGTCCCTTCCAACCCAAGGCATTCTGTGTTTCTATGATTCTATGAGATGTTATAAAGATTCACTTGGGAATACTGAAGTTCCTCTGTGTCCTGGTTTGACACACAGAGAGCCGCGATCTCTGATGCTCAATTTGTGGTCTAGCAGAGAAAAATGAGCTCATCCAAACTAGGAATCATAACAGTGAACTAACTGAGAATGAACCAGGCTCCAGTGCTGCTCCACAGCCCAGCGAGCTCTCATTGAATCTCTTAATCCTTAATAAGCATTTGCCCTTAATTGCTGATGCTATCCTATGCTGGTACTTAGGCCCTAATTGATGAGCACTGTTTGCAGCAGGTTGATAGCTCTGGTCCAGAGGGAAAGCCTCGCTCCAGTGCTCCTGCAACTGGATCTTCCACTCCTTGCACAAGGCCCCGTGGTGCCTGGCACCACCTAGTGCTGAGATGCCAGGCTGTGAGATGGCCAGCAGGCACTGGGCACTCGGGTGTCAGCACCTCTCTGGGATGCAGCTGTCCTCAATGCAGCTCCATCAGCTGTAGGAAAACAAATCTCCTCAAAGGAGATCTCCTCGAGGGGAGCATCTCTGTGAAATAGGGGTTTGGGGAGGGGGCCAGGCAAATGCCATATAACCATCATGGAATGGTTTGGGTGGGAAGGAACCTTTAAAGCTCATCCAGTCCAACCCCCTGCAGTCAGCAGGGACATCTTGTTCAACTAGATGCCCCCAGGGCAACCAGAGCAGGTTGCTCAGAGCCCCAAACAACCTGACCTGGAATGGTTCCAGGCATGGGGCATCTCCCACCTTTCTGGGTAACCTAAGCTGGGGTCTCACCACCCTCAGTGTCAAACATTTCTTCTTTCCATCTAATCTAAATTCCCTGGTGAAGCTGGAAAGGCTTCAATGCCTCCAAATCTTGTCCTCAAGCTACTATTGCATTTAGTGCAGGCAACAACAAACATAAACCTGCCACCCTTGCAGCCACTTCATAAATCCTTTGTTTTAGCAGCACTCAGATTGCCAAATTAATTTTTTTTAAGAGGTGTTTCTTGACAGCCTGTTTGAAACCAACCCCCAGCTATCAAAGAGTATCTCCATCTAACACCATGTACCAGACAGAAGGTTTATTTTGGAATAAGATATGTTCTACATGGAATGAGAATTGTCCACTGTCTTTTTGAGGCTCATATGAATCAGAGTTAATTAACTCTACTGGAAGGAGCAGGATTTTGCAGATGGAGTCTCTAGTAGAAAGGCAATTCCAGCAATCACAGATGAGAAAGAGCTTCACTGTTCTGAGAGTGAAACTACAGAGTACCTGCCCCTGGGATATATAAATGTGCATATTGTGAGCATCACCATCTGGGGAAAGGGAGGCAATGCACACATTTTTAATGTATGTTCTTCAAACTTTAATGGGATGGTCTGACATCTGTATCAGCCTGGACTCCAATCCCCACAGATAAATCCACTATCAATTAGCAGCACATGGATACCACTGAATGGCAGGGGCTGGAAGGGACCCAAGGATCATCCAGTCCAAACTCCCTGCTCAAGCCGGGGCACCCACAGCAGCTTGCCCAGGATCATGATAGCCAAGGGGGTTTGGAAGCTCTCCAGAGAAGGAGACTCCACAACCTCTCTGGGCAGCCTGCTCCAGGGCTCCAGCACCCTCACACCAAAGAACTTTCTCCTCATCTTCAGATGGAATCTCCTGGGTTCCAGTTTGTGTCCATTGCCCTTTGTGATGTTGCTGGGCACCACTGAGAAGAGCCTGGCCCCATCCTCTTGCCCCCCATTCTTTAGTTCTTGCTGAGCATTGAGCAGATCCCCTCTCAGGCTGCTCTTCTCCAGGCTCACCAGCCCCAGGGCTCTCAGCCTTTCCTCCTCACAGAGATGCTCCAGGACCCTTAGCATCTTCCCAGTCTCCAGCTGACTCTCTCCAGTAGTTCCCCACCTCTCTTAAACTGGGAATCCAGAACTGGATCCAGTACTTCCTAAGTTGCCTCACTAGGGCAGAGCAGAGGGGCAGGAGCACACATCTGTGCCTCCCAGAACACTCACACACTCCTGGAGGCAGCAGCTCCCTGTGTGTTACCCAAACAATTTTATAACAACACTTACAACTGTTTTTAAGCTGCTCCAAGAACATTACTGGCTGTAGTAGGGCCTTTGAAATCTGGCACAGCAAAACCCCCTCAAGCTAGAGCAGCCTCCTTTTTGTCCCACAAAAAAAACTCATTTATATTTAGCAGCATTACATTGAAATCATTATTTCTCTTCTCTGCTGGTGTTCCCCAGCAACGAACCAAAGTAGTAATTGAACAGGAATGCTCGGTGAGACCACAGCCACAGCCCCACACCACACTGCATTAGATGCTTGTCCTCACTCCTGCTGAGCCACAGCTGCTTCTCCACAGCATGTGGAACACGTTCCCCCAAGAAGCAGGGACTCCTCCAAAGGTTTCTTCACCTGCTTTGGGGCCACAGATACATCCAGCACCAAGGGTACTTTTCTTCCTCCACTCTGACCTCTTTGCAGCTCTCCTCCTCCTGCTCTGGGCGTTCTCATCTGCACTTGGGGTTTCTACCAGCACTGTTCAGAGGTGCAGCCTCCCATCCTCTGAGGAGCAGCTGAGGGACCTGGGGTGGTTAAGCCTAGAGAAAAGGAGGTTGAGGGGAGACCTTCTGGCTTTCTACAACTCCCTGAAAGGAGGCTGGAATGAGGTGAGGGTTGGTCTCTTCTCCCTAGTATCAAGTGATACAATGAGAGGAAGTGGCCTGAAATTGTGCCAGGGGAGGTTTAGGCTGGAGATTAGGAAAAGATTCTTTTCTGCAAGAGCAGTCATGCATTGGAACAGGCTGCCCAGGGAGGCAGTGGAGTCACTATCCCTAGAGGTGTTCAAGAAACCTGTGGGCATGGCACTTGGGAGATGGTTTAGTGGACATGGTGGTGTTGGATTAATGGTTGGACTCAGTGATCTTAGAGGTCTTTTCTAACCAAAACAATTTTGTGACTCTGTGATTCTTTTCATTCCCCCCTCAGCATCTGATGGGGTTTGCACAGCTGGAATTCCTGCAGCATGTTTCCCTCCATCCCTCTAAAACAACACCTTGCTGAGCAGACCTGCCCAAGGACATGCTCAAAAGAGAAGCCTGAACTGGTGGGCTGCCTGCCTGACCTCATACTCAGCAGGTTCCCTGCTTGTCACTGCTCCAAGGATAAAAGACACTTTTGCTTCATGGCAGGAATGTCTTTGCACTGAAAATAAGGAATCAAAGCTCAGCAGCACAGGATTTGCCCAGCAGACCCTCACTGTCTTTTCCTGAGGTGTGTCTGTAGTGTGCACACATGTTCAGGCCCAGAGGTGTGTGTGGATGTGAAAAGATCAGCTCCTGCAGCTTGCTTCACTTCTCTTTGTGCTCCCTCACTACCAGGATCACTCCCAGATCCCTCAGCTGCTCCTCACCAGCCCTATTCTCCAGACTCTTCACCAGCTTCATTGCCCTTTCCAGGACCTGCTCCAGCCCCTCAATGTCCTTCTTGGAGTGAGGGGCCCAGCACTGAACCCAGTTCAATAATACCAAAAATACCAAATTTGGGTCTCTTAAACATTACAACCAGGAGGGGAAAAATGGAAATAAATAATCAGCAATCCCTTTGCAGAGCAAAATGTCTGGAGGGCAAAAGCGAATCAGATGGATATGATGCATCTCATCAGCAAACCTTCTTGCTTAGCAAAAGCAGCCAAAGGGAAGAGCTGTGACTGGCCTGTAAATGCTGCAGAAGAAGATGATGTCCAGGCAGCTCTGGAGCAGCTCCTGCAAGGCTGGGCCAGGCATTTCCATGGGACTTGCAGGTCTTAGTGTGTGGACTGTGGACAGTCAGCAAGGCCATCGGGAGCTTTGCTGTGTTTCTGTTAATCACCCAAGACCTGAGATCCAAACGAAGAAGGAATGAAATGTGCTTCCCCCTTCACCCCTCTGCTCTTGCAGCACCCAGCAGCATTTCATTTCTCACTTACCCTTTTCACCACTGCAGGCATTTTGCTGGTGAGTGATCAGCCCCTAGCTGAGAGTCCCATCTACTAATGAAAGATTTCAAATGTTTTCTGCTCACCACAGCACAAATAGACCAGGGGAGAGGATGTGATTCCAGGTCATTAGCATTCAGGCCTTGATTATGAAATGCAGCCTCACAAGAACACCTTGTTCTAGGCTGCAACAGCAACCAGATCAAAACATCAACTTCTTAGCTTAGGAGGTTACTTGAAGTGTTTGCTTGGTTGATAAGGGCTCACATGCTGCAGTCTAAAATCATCAAGTCATAGAATTATTCCTTGTGCTGGAAAAGATCTTCAATATCAGGGAATGCAACCATTAATCCAGCACTGCCAAGTCACCACCAAACCAGGTCCCTCACTACCGTATCTCCACAGCTTTGAAACCTCTCCAGGGATGGAGACTCCACCGCTGCCTTGGGCAGCCTGGGACAGGCCTTGACGACCCTTTCCATGAAGAAACTGTTCCTCATGTCACACTTAAACTTGCCCTGGGGCAACCTGAGTCCATTTTCTGCTTGTTCCTTAGGAAAGGAGACCAACCCCCAACTGGCTCCAACCTCCTTTCAGGGATTTGTAGAGAGCCAGAAGGTCTCCCCTCAGCCTCTTCTTCTCCAGGCTGAACAACCCCAGGTGCCTCAGCTGCTCCTCACCAGCCCTGTTCTCCATACCCTTCATCAGCTTCATTGCCCTTCCCTGGACCCACGCCAGCCCCTCAATGTCCTTCTTGGAGTGAGGGGCTCAAACTGAACCCAGAATTCAAGTATTCAAGCTTATGCTCCTCTACAGGGACTGCTCGTTCTAACCATTCTTCCTCAGAAAACGCTAACACCTTCCAGAATGGCTGCAATTTTGCACCATCAAATCTGCCCCCAGTTTTATGACGTCTTAGTGATGCTAACAGGAAATTCATTCAATTAAATCAATCCATTTTTCTTCACTGTCACTTACAAAACCTCCATAGCTACCATCTGCACTACTTCCATTGATTACCTTAATGCATATGCTGCAAGCGTTTGCTATTATATGACCGAAAGAACACTTCTATATATTATCGGACTCCGTGCACTGCATAACAGCTCATTTATCCCCCAAAGTAGCTCTGTGCTTTGACTCTCAGCCCCTAGAAATGTGTTTCTGTAGGAAAAGCCACAACCATGTCACATGAAGGAGCATCCACTGGCTGAGCAGTGAGGAGCAGCAGCACACAGTGACCCTTTATCTCACATACCCTCCAAGTGGTTTAGGTTAGGAAGATGGAATTTCAACCCTGTGTTTAGCAGTCTGTGATGTGACCTGGTGGTATTGGGATGAGTTTCTAATGCTCTGTCTTCAAACATCTTGCAGTGACAGGACAAAGTGTGGTGACTTCAAACTGCAAGAGGATGGATTTTCAGCAGACATTAGACATTCTTCCCCATGCAGGTGGTGAGGCACTGGAGTAGGTTGTCCAAGGAAGCCATGGAAGCTCCAACCCTGAAAGTGTTCAGAGCCAGACTGGATGGGTCCTTGAGCAGCCTGCTGTAGTAGGAGGTGTCCCTGCCCATAGCAGGGGGTTTGGAACTAGATGACCCCTTAAAACCCAAACCAAATTTGCCATCTTTATATTGTATTTAAGTGCTTTAGGCAAACATTTCCTTTCTCACAGCGTTAAGGCAGGTACAGAAGCGCATCCAGAAAAAAAAAAAAAGCTTAGCAGGGCAGACTTGAAAACCTGAAATAGTTTAAATTCACAATGAAGTAAAATCTGCAGTGCCAGATTTGGAAGGTGAATCTCCACTGCCATCTGCAGAAAGCAGATTGGCAAATTAATTGGCTACCGGCATAGCAGCAATTAAAAGTGCCAACATGCAAACATTGGTATGCAAATACGGTGTAAAACCAGGTGGAAAAGAGGAAAGGATATTTATATATGGCTTGACACCATCATCACAGCTGGCAGATTCTTTATGTGCTGTGCCCCAGGAAAGGAATGTGTTTTGTACTTAACTCCTTCAATGGCTTTCCTGTTCCTCCTTTTAGCGGCAAAGCAGATCCCCTTCTGTTTTCCCCACATTCTCTCACATACACACACACAGAATCACACAATCTTAGGGATTGGAAGTGACCTCGAAAGATCATAGAATTATAGAATGGTAAGGTTGGAAGGGACCTCAAGGATCATCTAGTTCCAACCCCCTGCCATAGGCAGGGACACCTCCCACTAGCACAGGTCACTCAAGGCCTCGTCCAACCTGGTCTTGAACACCTCTAGGGAGGGAGCAGCCACAGCCTCCCCGGGCAACCTGTCCCAGTGTCTCACCACTCTCACTATAAAGAACTTCCTCCTAACATACAGTTTCAATCTCCCCTCTGCCAGTTTAAACCCATTGCCCCTTGTCCTGCCATTGCAAGACCTTGTAAATAATCCCTCCCCAGCCTTCCTGTAGGCTCCCTTCAGATACTGGAAAGCTACTATAAGGTCTCCTGGAAGCCTTCTCTTCTCCAGGCTGCAGAGCCCCAACTCTCTCAGCCTGTCCTCACAGCAGAGCTGCTGCAGCCCTCTGAGCATCTTCGTGGCCTCCTCTGGACCCGCTCCAACACTTCCATGTCCTTCCTGTGCTGGGGGCTCCAGAACTGCACACAGTACTCCAGACGGGGTCTGATGAGAGCAGAGTAAAGGGGCAGAATCCCCTCCCTTGCCCTGCTGCCCACACTGCTCTTGCTGCAGCCCAGCACTCAGTTGCTGTCTGGGCTGCACTCACACTGCAGGCTCATGTTGAGCTTTTCATCACCCCAGACCCCCAGGTCCTTTTCCTCAGGGCTGCTCTCAGCCATTCCCCACCCAGCCTGGAGTTGTGCTTGGGATTGTGCCTACCCAGGTGCAGGACCTTACACTTGGCCTTGTTGAATGTCATGAGGTTGGCCTGGGCACAGCTCTGCAGCCTGTCCAGGTCCCTCTGGATGGATCCCTGCCCTCTAGCAAGTCGACTGTGCCACACAGCTTGGTGCCATCTGCAAACTTGCTGAGGGTGCACTGATTCCTCTGTCCATGTCACTGACAAAGATGTTAAACAGCACTGGTGCCAGCACTGACCCCTGAGGGACGCCACTTGTCACTGGTCTCCAGGTGGACATTGTGCCCTTGATCACCACTCTCTGCGTGTGACCATCCAGCCAATTCCTTATCCAGCAGTGCTCCACCATTCAAGTCCATGTTTTTCCAGCTTGGTGTGTGCACCCAGCAGGATCACCCAGGGCAGGTCACGCAGGAACACATCCAGGTGGGGCTTGAAAGCGTCCAGAGAAGCAGACTCCACAACCTCTCTGGGGAGCCTGCTCCAGGGCTGCAGCACCCTCACAGCGAGAAAGTTTTTCCTTGTTCCAAGGTAGGAACCTTCTGTGTTCCCGTTTGTATACACTGCCCTTTGCCCTATCCTTGGACATCATTGAGCAGAGCTTGGCTCTGTCCTCCCCACACTGCGCTGCACATTTTTATCAGCATGAACGAGAGCACCCCTCAGGCTCCCCCTCTCCAAGCTGAAGAGCCCCAGCTCCTTCAGCCTGTCCTCAGCACAGAGAAGTTCCACTCCCTTCAGCATCTTTGTGGCTCGGTGCTGGGCCCTCTCGAGCAGTTCCCTGAGGTCCTTCTTGAACGGAGGGGCCCAGAACCGGACACAATATTCCAGATGTGGCCACACTAGGGCAGAGGGGGAGGAGAACCTCTCTCAAACCCTTTTTGTCACGCTGGAGGTCCTGGGATTGTGTCGCACATGTGCTGCAAGGAGCTCACCGCAAAAGCTGTCTCCTGAGGTGCGTGGCCTCAGAAATGCAGCACAGCTGCTACGTAAATCCTATCATGGAATAATAACTAAAGGTCCCGAGGCAGTAAACGTGCACGTCTGGCTTCGCTGTGCTCTGCAGCCCCTCGCACCCGAGAGGCGCCCGTGGCGCTGCTGCAAACCCACCAAGCAGCGAGACTCACTCGAGTTGTGCCTCCTTTGCTCCCGGGAGACGTCCGTACCGTAACCACAGGAGAAATTAACGGCTCGAGGGAATGTAATTAAGAATTAATGCTTTGCCTTGGTATTTATTGCAAGACAAAGCATTCCGTTGCTCACGTAACTGGAAGAGACGCTGCACTTCCTTAGGAAACATCCCTCAGCTGAAGCATCCCGCGGCCCGTTCCACTTCTCCCCCCCCAACCGTCCGCTATTCCACGTAAGTCCGCCGCTCTGGGGTCCCGGTGCTGTCCGGTGTCCCACCGGCGACACAACCCCGCTCTCCCCATCACCGCCAGCCCACCCGCCGGCGCTCCCCGTGCCTCCCGCACAAAACGGCAGCTCCCCCGCGACGCCAGGCGGCGCTCTCGCGAGAGCCACAACCGGAGGTCTCAGTGGTGCCGGACGAGGAGGGGCTCGGGTGGGAAGAGGAGGGGCTCGGGTGGGAAGAGGAGGGGCATCGCTGCCAGCTGCCGGCCGGCGAG
>WBNM01036331.1:429492-468322 GCA_013399055.1 Ramphastos sulfuratus | reverse complement strand
TCCTCTGTCCATGTCACTGACAAAGATGTCAAACAGCACTGGTGCCAGCACTGACCCCTGAGGGACGCCACTTGGCACTGGTCTCCAGGTGGACATTGTGCCCTTGATCACCACTCTCTGCGTGTGACCATCCAGCCAATTCCTTATCCAGCAGTGCTCCACCATTCAAGTCCATGTTTTTCCAGCTTGGTGTGTGCACCCAGCAGGATCACCCAGGGCAGGTCACGCAGGAACACATCCAGGTGGGGCTTGAAAGCGTCCAGAGAAGCAGACTCCACAACCTCTCTGGGGAGCCTGCTCCAGGGCTGCAGCACCCTCACAGCGAGAAAGTTTTTCCTTGTTCCAAGGTAGGAACCTTCTGTGTTCCCGTTTGTATACACTGCCCTTTGCCCTATCCTTGGACATCATTGAGCAGAGCTTGGCTCTGTCCTCCCCACACTGCGCTGCACATTTTTATCAGCATGAACGAGAGCACCCCTCAGGCTCCCCCTCTCCAAGCTGAAGAGCCCCAGCTCCTTCAGCCTGTCCTCAGCACAGAGAAGTTCCACTCCCTTCAGCATCTTTGTGGCTCGGTGCTGGGCCCTCTCGAGCAGTTCCCTGAGGTCCTTCTTGAACGGAGGGGCCCAGAACCGGACACAATATTCCAGATGTGGCCACACTAGGGCAGAGGGGGAGGAGAACCTCTCTCAAACCCTTTTTGTCACGCTGGAGGTCCTGGGATTGTGTCGCACATGTGCTGCAAGGAGCTCACCGCAAAAGCTGTCTCCTGAGGTGCGTGGCCTCAGAAATGCAGCACAGCTGCTACGTAAATCCTATCATGGAATAATAACTAAAGGTCCCGAGGCAGTAAACGTGCACGTCTGGCTTCGCTGTGCTCTGCAGCCCCTCGCACCCGAGAGGCGCCCGTGGCGCTGCTGCAAACCCACCAAGCAGCGAGACTCACTCGAGTTGTGCCTCCTTTGCTCCCGGGAGACGTCCGTACCGTAACCACAGGAGAAATTAACGGCTCGAGGGAATGTAATTAAGAATTAATGCTTTGCCTTGGTATTTATTGCAAGACAAAGCATTCCGTTGCTCACGTAACTGGAAGAGACGCTGCACTTCCTTAGGAAACATCCCTCAGCTGAAGCATCCCGCGGCCCGTTCCACTTCTCCCCCCCCAACCGTCCGCTATTCCACGTAAGTCCGCCGCTCTGGGGTCCCGGTGCTGTCCGGTGTCCCACCGGCGACACAACCCCGCTCTCCCCATCACCGCCAGCCCACCCGCCGGCGCTCCCCGTGCCTCCCGCACAAAACGGCAGCTCCCCCGCGACGCCAGGCGGCGCTCTCGCGAGAGCCACAACCGGAGGTCTCAGTGGTGCCGGACGAGGAGGGGCTCGGGTGGGAAGAGGAGGGGCTCGGGTGGGAAGAGGAGGGGCATCGCTGCCAGCTGCCGGCCGGCGAGGGGGGCGGGGCGGCGCGCCGCGGTGGCGGCGCCAGCGCAGCGTTGGGGCCTGTCCCTCCCCGCGGGGCGGGAGCGGCCACGGCAGCGCGGCCACGGCCCTGCCCCCGCCGAGGCTTTCTCTCTCGTCTCCCTCATCCCCTCAGTCGCCCCGGGCAGCTCGGTTCCTCCTCTCTCCCCTGCGGTCCTTCAGGGCCCTCCACCTCCGGGGATGCTCCCGGCCCCCTGGGGCAGCGCCGCCGGCCGCCGCCCGGCTCCTTGAGCAGCCTCACTGCCCCCCCAGCCTCAAGTCCCTGCTGTTCCTCTCTCAGGTGCGGGCGGAGGCGGTGAGCGGGTGAAGCCCCCGCCCGGCGGCCTCCCCCATGGTGGGCTTCGGGGCCAACCGGAGGGGCGGCCGTCTGCCTTCCCTTGTCTTCGTGGCGCTGCTGGTGGTGATCGCCATCCTCGCCTTCAACTGCTGGAACGCCTCGTCCCGCCAGGCCCTGCTGCAGGAGGAGGTAGCGGAGCTGCAGAGCCAGGCCAAGCGCACCGAGGTGGCCCGTGGGCGCCTGGAGAAGAGGAACTCTGACCTGATGGGCAAGGTCGACTCCCACAAGAAGCAGCTGGAGCAGAAGGAGGCCGACTACAGCCACCTCAGCAGCCAGCTGCAGGCCAAGGACGGCCAGGTGAAGAAGTGCGAGGACAGCAAGGTAAAGCAGAGGCTGCCTCGGGGCAGCGGGAGGGTCCCCCGGGACCCAGCAGGCTGACTCTGCCTGGGCGGGGCACCGTTTGTTCTTGCCCGGTGGTGCCCGGTGCCTCTGCAGCGCCTGGAGCCTAAGGTTGGAATGAGCCGCCGGAGGCGCTGGTTTTTAGAGCCTGGTGCGTTGGGTTTGCTTGCAGTTGGGACATCGTTGTCTTTCCACAACTCCCTGAAAGGAGGTTTGAGCCAGGTGGGAGTTGGTCTCTTCCCCCCCCAAGGAACAAACGGCAGGATGGGAGGAAAAGGGCTCAAGTTGTGCCAGGGGAGGTTTAGGTTAGATATTGGGAAAAAATCCTTCACTGAAACAGTCGTTAAGCCCTGGCCCAGGCTGCCCAGGGCAGTGGTGGAGTCTGCATCCCTAGGGAGGTTTCAGAGCTGTGGACATCTGGTGGTGACCTGGCAGTCCTGGGGAAACGGTCAGACTCCATGATCTGAAAGGTCTCTTCCAACCTACATGAATCTGTGATTCTGTTTGCAGCAGGCTCGGATTTCTCAGTGCACCCCAGACAAGACCTGAGCACCCAGCACAGGCAATGTGTGTGTTAGCAGTGCAAACACTCACAGCTCACTGTTTGCCAGGTGGCTGTTTTTAATTTAATTTGATTTTTTTTTTTTTTAAATTAGCTTTTCTCCTCGGCTGTTTGATCTTTGCAATCAATCCAAAAGCTCCACGTAGCCTTAAAACTAGAATTTGCTTGGCCTGAAGGACAATGAGACAGGTATAAAAGGCTGAGGTGTAGCACCCCGAGCTTGTTTTCCCTGTCTCTCTAAAAATGCCTGGCACATCAGGCTCTGCTTCTCATGCAGCCAGCGTGTACTTGGGAAGCCAAAATTCTTGCAGCTGACAGAAGGTGTCATTTTCATTAGCTGCTAAGGGACAAGCTAATAGAAAATTCAGCTTGCCCTTTTATGTGGAGGTGGCCTGGGGATTTCTTTTGTTGTGGAGGGGGAATGAGTGAATGCTTCAGCTTTGTTCCGCTCTCACAACCCTCCCAGGCAGTTCTTGACAGAGGAGTTGAGCAGACAAGTTCTCTCCTCAGCCAGGCATGGTGGTGTGCACTTTATTTGCATGCAGTTCCTAATTCTGCTAATTGAATGCTGTTTGGCACAGTAGGATTTATGGAAATCTCACCCTCTCAGGGTTATTACTGCCTGAGTTTGCTCTAGCCCTTTTATGTCACACATTTGATGAGCAGTGCAAGAAAAGAAACATTTAACTGTCACAGGAAAATCTGAAATGCCAGGGGGATTTAGAACTACATGATCTTCAAGGTCCCTTCCAACCCAAATCATTCAATGAATCTCTCATTACAGGCTACTTCAAATCGATTTAGTTTGTATTAAACTTCTGTTTTCTTTCCCTACTGAACCACTACAATGAAGCCATTCGTGTGTTCAACAAACTTTCTTTTCATTTTTTTTTTCCTTCTTAGATGAGAATTCTGAGATTTCTTAGGTTTCTTCCAGAGATTGGAATAAAGAGCCCGAGGAGAGGTTTAATTGTGGGTACTCATGCTCTCCACGGGAGGTAAATGCAGCTGAGACCACGGATGGGAAATATTAGAGTCACAGAATATTGTGATGCTGCAAAATCTAGTTTAATTTACAAGTGCTCTGTACAGAAAACAAAATAGTTAAGGCTGAATGGGAGAAGCTGAGCTCAAATTAAAGCAGTTGAGATTTTAACAGATGCTTCTCCTTGTAAAAGACAGAAAATTGGTGGTTTGCTAAACTCTTGGGCCTTTTGGTGTTGGCTGTTTTTTAACTGAACTTTTACAGGCAAATAGAGGGCAAATAGGTTTAGTCATCAGTGTCCTTTTTGATAAAAGCAAGCAGCCAAAGATGATAATAGCCTGAAAAACCATGAAGTGGGCAATCATGGCACTGAGTTGGAATTCCCTTTCTCATGCTGTTTAGGACACTAAAATAACAGGAGTTCCTATCCAGGCTGGGAAGTGACTGCTGAAGGTGTGCAAGTACATTGAAGGTGCCACCAAGCTCAGTGGAAGTGCCTGAGGATGTTCAGAGGAAGTAATAGAAATAGAAATGTGAAGTTTGGCTATTCTGTGTGTAGGTTGAATTGGGTTTGTGTTCCTGTTTAGTCTGTGTTCCTAGGGCAGGGAACTTGTTTCATGGGTTATTGTAACTGCCAGGTGTAAAGATCCACGAGTAGTGGTCAAGAAAGCTGTTGGGCTTGCTTTAAATAAAAGAAATCTGTATTAGTGTGTAAATCTGTGGCATTTTACTGCAGGACACCAAGAGAGAAAACACAAGTACTAAGTCAGGGTGTCTATAAGGGTTACTGGCAGCCAAACCTGTCTTTGGTGCACAGGGCACAAAGTGAGGTATTATTGAGCTGCTCTTGCCTGCTGACTCTGATGGTGGTGTTCTCCAGAAATCTGGCTGTTTTGGATGCTCAGAGCCTGGTGTCTCCGAGGGCAGAGAGGAGAAACTGGGCTAGGAAATCTCAGAAGTGAATTTTATTGCTAGCCACATGGGTGCTGCAGTCTGTGCCCTGCATCTCTGTTCAGTGTTCCAGAAACTGCCATTTAAAGTCAGGTGAGGCACTAGCTTTGGAATATCCTGTCCTCTTGTGCCCAAGATGTTCAGTGCCTTAAACAGGCAAGAATAGCAGTGTGTGTTATCAATAACCACTGACTGAACCTTTCTCTTTCCCTCCCATCTGAGCTGCTGCCATCTTCTCAGTGGCAACAATCCTGTTTGTTGGCCTTTTTTTCACTTAAAAACCCTTTAAATGACTCTACTTCAGAGAGTCAAGAAGTAGAGCTCTAAAGCTCTACTTTAGAGAATAGAGCTCTATCATCAAAAAAAGAAAAAAAATTAGTAGTAGGCATAAAGTGACCAAGACCAGGCTGGAATTATGTTTTTTTGTTTTCTATCAAAACAGCATTGGGCACAGAATCACAGAAAGGTTTGGGCTGGAAGGCACTTCAAAGATCATGGAGTTCCAAATCCCCTGCCATGAACAGGGACACTTTCCACTAGACCCAGGTTGCTCAAGGCCTCATCCAGCCTGGCCTTAAACATCTCCAGGAAGGGAGCATCCACAACCTCCCTGAGCACCTGTTCCAATGTCTCACTACCCTCACTGTAAATAATTTCTTCCTAACCTCCAGTCTCAATCTCCCCTCTTCCAACCCAAAGCCATTTCCCCTCATCCTATCACTACAAGCCCTTGTAAAAAGTCCCTCCCCACAGAAGTGCTTTGAGCAAACTGGTTTTTTTACTTATGATCTTGATTTTTACCTATGAAACTTGAGAAGTGGAGGTTTAGACTGTAGGTTAGGAAGAAACTCTTCACAGCGAGGGTGGTGAGACACTGGAACAGGCTGCCCAGGGAGGCTGTGGATGCCCCCTCCCTGGAGGTGTTCAAGACCAGGTTGAATAGGACCTTGATCAATTTGGTCTAGAAAGAGATGTCCATGGCAGGGGATTGGAACTAGATGATCTTTAAGTTCCCTTCCAAGCCTAACCATTCTGTGAATCTTAGTCCATCTGTAAAGTGCAGGAGCCATAACAAACCACCAACACTTACTTCCCAGGGTATCGAGTGATCGCAGCAGGCTCTGGTTTTTACCACAGGTTAGCTCTGCTTTATGCTTCTTTGTCCTTCTGAGAGATTCTTTGCCTTGTGGACATGCAGATCAAATGTGCGTTTCCCACTGCTGAGGCAGCTGGAATTTCTGCAGGCAGCTTCCTCCTGGCTCAGTGGAGTCTGTAGGCAAACCCAAACCATCTCTCTCCTCCCTCCCCTGCATGTGTAATGAGCCAGTCACACTGCACCAGAACATTGTCTGCTGTTAGGAGCAAATGTAGTAGTGTCACCTTGGGTTAAAAAAAAAAAAACCAAACCAAAAAAACAACAAACCCAAAAGACAAGAAAAATCACGAGTTGTTGAGAATTCTCCTGTCACACTCTGAGGAGCTTATGATCTGCTGGAGCTCAGAGCAAACCAGAGACTTCTCTCTTGGAGCTCCTCTTGGGAGGCAAAAAGGTCTGGTAGTTGCCCTGGTGTTTGGTTAGCACAAATTCCCTGAGGATTTCATGCTTGTTTGCACCATACCTTGAGGAAAAACTTTCTCACAGCTCTGCACATCTCTTTGCAGTAAGCTCAATAAAGTGACTGAGTGGCAGGAATTGGTGGTGGAGAGCTTCCAGATGGCAGCTGTCCGGAGGTTCATAGCTCTGTTTGATTGCAGCTCTCAGGGGCTGCCTTTCTCCTTCCAGAGCTGTCACTGGCAGTGCCAGGTGGGTAATGCAGCCTTGCCCCTTGGCTGGTGTTCCACAGGATGAAGCTGTTGAGTGAAACATCCTGGGGAGCAGCCGGGAGTGTTCCCTTTGCCAAAACTCCCTGGGAGCTCCTCAGGTTGCAGTGCTGTAGCTTTACAGCAGTGATGTTGAGAGCATCTTCCAGTCTTGCCTTCTGTTTGCGATGGTCACAGTTGTCACCTCCAGTGCTGTACTGATTCTGTGATGATTGTAGAATTCTGGATCACACAATTGTTTGGGATGGAAAACATCTGTAAGCTTATGGAGTCCAACCGTTCCCTCAGCACTGCCAGGTCACCACCAGAGCATGTCCCTAAGCACCACATCTCCACAGTTTTGAAATCCTTCCAGGGATGGGGACTCCACCACTGCCCTGGGCAGCCTAGGCCAGACCCTGACAACGCTTTCCAGGAAAAAATTGATCCTCATATCCAACCTAAACTTCTCCTGGGGAAATTTGAGGCTATTTCCTCTTGTCCTGTTGCTTGTTCCTTGGGAGAAGAGACCAACTCCCACCTGGCTCCAGCCTTCTTTCAGGGAGTTATAGAAAGCCAGAAGGTCTCCCCTTTTCTCCAGGCTCAACAACCCCAGTTCCCTCGACTGCTCCTCACCAGCCCTGTTCTCCAGATACTTCATCAACTTTGTTGCCCTTCTCTGGACCTGCTCCAGCTGCTCAATGTCCTTCTTGAAGTAAGGGCCCCAAACTGAACCCAGGGTTCAAGGTGTGGCCTCACCAGTGCCCACTACAAGGGAACAATCCCTGTCATGATCCTGCTGGATCCATTACTGATCCAAGTCAGGATGCTGGTGGCCTCCTTGGCCACCTGGGCACACACTGGGTTACTTTTGGCAGCTGTCCACCATCACCCCCAGGTCCTTTCCCACCGGGCAGCTGACAGCAGTACCTGTTCCAACAAAGGCAGCTGGTAGACATAGAAGAATCCCGGAACTGTGGTGTGATCTTGTGCAAACAGACTTCTAAAGAGCTTTCCTGTGCTGCTCCTGCACTTGCCCCAGGTGTGGTTGTGAGTGTCCAGGCTGGTGAAGCTGCCCAGAGACGCAGGGCCACCTGCTCATGCTATGTCAGGCACTTCAGAGGGTGCTCTTGTGAGATAAAGCAACAGCTTATAGGGAGGTATGGGTGAGTGTTCACCATTTACCACCATTTCATCAGGAAGCAGTCTCACCAGTGTCCTGCTGCACACAGATAAGCTCCAGCCTGTTTGTCACGTTGTTCCCCACAGACTGTTCCAGTCCAGCACTGGAAGGTTGCCTGGTGTGGAGGCAGCTCCAGCACGCGCTGGGTTTGGGATGTGTTTTCCCTCTGCAGAGCTCGTTGGCCTACAGAGAATTTCTCTTCTACATCCCAAATGCTTTGGAAGGAGAAACAGGAGCAGAACAAATAGGTCTGGACTCTAGGAGGACACAGCTCAGAGAACTGGACTTGGGCCATGGTTTGTAGAGTGTGATTTTTGCATGTGTAGGTGGAACAGATCCCATGAATCATAAAAGAGCTTTTTCCCTTTCTCTCCTTCAGATGAGGGACAGCTGAGCTGTCAGCTGAGCTCTTGGGGATGTAAATTCTGTCACTTCTCCCTGAAAGCATCCCAAAATGAAAGATCATGTGATAAAGCCAATGCTATCTCCATCCAGCTCCCACCAACAGACAGCAGCTTTGGAAGGAGAAACAGAAGCAGTACAAATAGGTCTGGACTCAAGGAGGACACAGCTTAGAGAGCTCCCCCAGCTGCAAGCCCAGGGGTTTCTGGGATGAGCAGAAGCCAAACAGTGGGGAGGGTTCTGTGGGATGAATTCTGATAGATGAAGGTTGGAAAACCAAAGTCTCTGCCTCCCAGCATCTCTTCATTTGGAGATGTCTTGGGTTCTGGGAGAGCACAGTGCTGGTCTGGAAGATGGCTTTGCAAAATAAGGGAGGATGCTTCATTAATGCTCAACAAATCCTTTGTATGGGTTCTCCTGTCCTGGTGTCACACATTCACAGAATGGGTTGGGTTGGAAGGGACCATAAGGATCATCCAATTCTAATCCTCTTGCCATGGGCAGGGACACCTTCCACTAGCCCAGGTTGCTCAAGGCCCCATCCTACCTGGATGTTATCCTGTGTGGCCTGCTCTAGATGATCCTGCTCTGATGGGGGGGGTTGGACTCCATGATCTCCAGAGGCCCCTTCCAACCCCCAGCCTTCCCTGGCTCTTAACAACCAAAACATCAAGTGGAAGGTTACTAAAGACATAAATAATTCACCAAAAGGGAAGGTGGAGGTGGGTGGAGGAAGTCTGAGAGCAAAGGCACATGTGGGTTTGGTTTGTTGTGACAGGAAACATGGGTGGCTGCCTCAGACACTGAGCTGCAGAGTAGGGCCAGGAGCTGGAGTAGCCTCTGTGTAACCCCTGTGACAGAGGAGGTGTCTGTACTTCACTTTGGGAGGTAACTCTGACCTTGTTACCCCAAGGTGATAACCCTTTTCCCAGAACCCTTCTAGAGTAACTATTTATATTGATCATGAAAGTACCAGAAGGTATTTCCAGCAGCAGCAGTGCCTGATGAGGGCGAAAAGCAAAAACCATTTCTCAGGATCATAGAATCATAGAACCCTGGAAAGGTTTGCATTAGAAGGGACCTTAGAGATCATCCAGTTCCAACCCTCTGCTGCAGGTTGGGACACCTTCCACTAGACCAGATTCCTCAAAGCCTCCTCCTGCCTGGCCTCCAGGGAGGGGGCATCCATGACCATCCTGGCCAACCTGTTCCAGTGTCTCACCACTCTCATGGCAAAGAATTTCTTCCTATTCTCCACTCTAAATCTCCTCTCTCCCAGCTCAAAACCACCCCCCCTCATCCTATCACTACAAGCCCTTGTCAAAAGGATATTCTCCACATGCCTCTTTCTGCTCATTTTTGGGTTTACACTTCTCTTCATGTAAGAACAAGACCAAGCATCTTTCCTTACTGACTTCGTGCACATGCATTCCTTATTTATTTTAACTGCTATTTCTTTTTTTCCCCTTTACTAAAAATAGCAAATTAAAAGCTGCTGTGGGAGTCTGCTGGTGTCAGAGCCTCTGTTAAAAATAAAATGTGTTAGGAATTTTAGGTAGCATCACATAAAACATTTACTTTAAATACACATTAGGTAAAAATGGGTTTTGCTAGTGGTGCTGCTCGTTTATTTTTACACACTTAGGCTTTGACACTGGCAATTCACCATCTCTTCCTGCAGGGTGTTTTATTTTAGTCCTGACGAGCTACTTTTTGATAGATGTTCTGAAAATAGCTCTAGGTCCTTCTTAGCCAAGCCTAAATCCAGTGTTTAGGTTGGTGATATCATTCACAGATAACTTATGTGTGTTTACAAGAAGGTTGTGGGCCTCACTCCGCTGATCCTTTCACGCAGAATCACAGAATGTTAGGGGTTGTAAGGGACCTCCAAAGATAGAGTCCAACCCCTTCTGTCAGAGCAGGATCACCTAGACTAGGTCACACAGGAACACATCCAGATGGGTTTTGAATGTCTCCAGAGAAGGAGACTCCACAGCCTCTCTAGGCAGCCTACTCCACGGCTCTGTCATCCTCACAGTGAAAAAGTTTTTCCTTGTGTTTAGTCGGAACCTTTTGTGCTCCAGCTTCAACATTTTTCGTATCCTGCACCTGGATCAGGCCATTCCTCAATATCAATACAGGCTGAGGGATGCTGAGATTGAGAGCAGCCCTGCAGAAAAAGATTTGGGGGTGCTAGTGGGTGAGAAGCTGGAGATGAGCCAGCAGTGGGCACTTGCAGCCCAGAAGGCCAATGACAGCCTGGGCTGCATCAAACGCAGAGTACCCAGCAGATGAGAGAGGTGATTCTGCTCCTCTGCTCTGCTGAGACCTCACCTGCACTGCTGTGTCCAGCTCTGGGGCCATCAACACAGGAGAGACAGGGAGTGCTAGAGTGGGTCCAGAGGAAGCCATGAAGATGATCAGAGGGCTGCAGCACCTCTCCTATGGGGACAGGCTGGGAGAGTTGGGGCTGGGGTGTTCAGCCTGGAGAAGAGAAGGTTCCAGGGAAACCTTAGAGCTGCATTTCAGTTTCTGAAAGGGACCTGCAAGAAGGACTGTTCAGAAGGGCCTGTGGGGATAGGATGAGTGGCAGTGGTTTGAAACTGGAACAGGGAAGGTTTAGGTTGGACATTAGGAGGAAGTTTTTCACTATGAGAGTGGTGAGACACTGGAACAGGTTGCCCAGAGATGCAGTAGAGACTCCATCCCTGGAGACATTCAAGATCAAAGGTGATGTGACCCTGAACAACCTGGTCTAGTTGAAGATGTCCCTGCTGACTTCAAGGGGTTGAGCAAAATACCCTTTGAGAGTCCCTTCCAACCCAATGCAATCTGTGATTTATGAGGCAGACAAACACCTGAGTCCTGTGCTCCAACCCTTGTGTTCCCTGCTGTCTGCATTTCAGTCTAACCATTCCTTCCTCTCAGGTGAAGCTGCAGAACAACATCTCCTATCAAATGGCAGACATCCACCGTCTGAAGGGTAAGGGGGTTGTGGCCAGTGGGGATGGGGCAGGCTGGGAGGGTTTGGGTGGTTTTTAACTGCCAGGTCCTGCAGACTAGACCTGAAATGAAAGATCAGGTGGTGCTTGAACATCCCAGGGTGTGACAGTTTGTTGTGTTTTACATGGTCTGGATCAGCTTAGGGTTGGCTCTTGTCTGCAGGAGGAACATCTGCTCTGGCACTGCTCACTTCCAAGAGATTAGAATCACTTTCATGACCAACTACACAGCTTAGCTAGTCTGGATCAGCAATGCTGGGATGTGCTGGGTTAGAAAAGGTCCAGAAAACACCTTCTAAGGCTAATTCATACAAATCTGGGTCTTACTGCATGGGCTTCAGAGAGACCTGGAGCAGTGAACATAGCAGCAGACCACACACTTGGTGTTTCTGCCTGAGTCTGCAATCACATCCCCTTCAGGCACACACTGGATTTCCCCATCTTCCCACCACCTGCACCCAGGTCCTTCAGCAGAAACAGCCTCTCAGGTAGATTTTCTTTTGCCTGAGGCAGGAATAGCTCAGACTGCAGCAAACCCCAAACCAGGACTGGGTTTTTGACACAGTGTCAGAATTGTCCTATCCTTCAGTGACACTGCCACACATCACTAAAGTGGCTTTTTTTTTTGTTTCCCAAGTTAGGTTAAGTATCTTTCTGTTTGAAGAAACAACATAAACCTTGAGCAAATTTGGAACCTGCCTGGCAAGCTGTACATGCTGTGGGGTATATTTTTGTCATATTTCTATCTTAATTAATATTTTTTTGCCCTTCCCTCTAGAACAACTGGCAGAGCTCCGTCAGGAGTTCATCCGCCAGGAAGATCAGCTTCATGAGTACAAGAAGAACAACACCTACCTGACCAAGAGGTTGGAGTATGACAGGTGTGTCTTCAAGAGTAGTGAGAACTGTGGGGTGAGGTGTGCTGGAGGTCTGTAGTTACTAAAAAGGGCAAATTAATCCTCTTTCTGCCACTCCTCAAACCTGAGTAGTGCTCACTGGGTGGTGAACTTTGACTGACCTGGTTGTTTGATCTTGAAGTTCTACCCCTCCAGGGAGGGGGCATCTATGACCATTATGTTTATTTCACTATTTTTCTGCTGTGTCCCTGTTTTTCCTCCAGTTCTGCTTTCTTTCCATGTCCAGTCCCTTCCCACTTCATACTTATTCCAGCACAATACTTTATGGAGGATTCTAGAAGATTTTAGTCCAACAGACTTGGCCCAGTTTGTGGATGTATTCATTCTACGTGGTTGCCTTTTGTATATATGCACCTGTAAATAGAATCTCCCTTTGAACTTCCAATCAGTGTGCAGTATCTTCATTCTTACTCCCCAAAAGGAGTAAGTATCATTTCTGTCCCCCAGTCCTGGGTAGCTCTTGGACCTAACCTGGGACAGACTATTCTAGTTGAGGTTTAAATTTGGCTTTTTGTGCCACTTCGTATTTCCACCCCCCACACCCCATTTTATTTCTGAGACAGCAGATGCACCAAATGAAATACAACTAACAATGTGTTTCTAATCAAGTCTGCAGTGTGGGCAGCAGATCAAGGAGATGAGACTGCAACATGAAGAAAACATCAAGAAATTAATGGACCAAGTTGTGCGGGAACAAAAGGTAATGACCAGCTAAGTTTCTTTGCTGAATTAGAAGAGCTGATTGTCTGAGTCAACATTTCAGATCTGTGGAGGCCTTGGATGTTAGGAACAGTTTCTTTCCCTTGAAGAGTTGTCAAGGCCTAGCCCAGATTGCTGAGGGCAGTGGTGGAGTCCCCATCCCTGAAGGGGTTTCAAAGCTGTGGAGATGTGGTGCCGATGGATGTGTTTTGGTGGTGACCTGGCAGTGCTGGGTTAATAGTTGGGCTCCATGAACTTGGAGGTCTTTTCCAACCTAAATGCTTCTATGATTGTATGATTTCACTCCTAACTTTTAAGTATCACCCTGCACAGTCCTGATGGATTCACTGCTTCTTTGGCTTGGGCAGTGAATTGAGCCTTGAAAATCAGGCTTCATTTTTTGCTGCAGCCTCCCCTGTGATTTCATTGCTGAGGATTTCAGCTGCTTCTTTGTAAAATGGATATTATTTTACAGCTCTCCAGGGTAGGATCTGTGTTCTTACAATTTATATAGGTTATTGTACAGAGGAACCTGATCTCTGCCGAGGCTTCGAGGTGCTAATGTGATGCAAATAACAATGGTATTTGAGTGGTGCCAGGAGTGTAATTACATGATGCAAGCTGCCAGTAGAACAGGGGCCTGTTTCCTACAGGCAGATGAAATAACCTCCTTTTCTTAGCTTCTCATTTCCTGGCTTCATCTCTGTTTACAAACATTGCAAATAAAAAGGCAGATTGAAGTAGATCTCAGTCAGATCTTTCTCAAAGCCTTAGAATAGAATCTCTGACCTGAGGCTTAATGCTTCTACTTAAGAGCATCCCACACCAGTATCAATGTCATAGGGCCTTGCTGGTTTACATTTTCTGTTCAGTTGTATCCATGCCCTCAGGATTCAGGTTGACATTCAGGGGACTTCTGCTGTTGTTAGCTTTGGTGATATCTAACTCAAAAATGTGAGTAAGCTTGAAATCGAGCATGTTTGGGTTGTGATTTTTTTCAGGGATCTGCTTAATATTGTTTCCTTATGAATTTGTTCTAACAGGCCACACAAAAAATTCAGTCCAGTAAAGACACTGAAGTCAGTCCCAGTAATGATGACCAGGCAGTATCTAAGACTGTTCCAGAGGCAGAAGATAAAAACACAGTGAAGAACGAGCAGCCTTCAGACCACGTTGCAAATGGCAAAGGTACTTCCTTTTTTTGGTCATTTCTGATAGATCATGGGCCAGTGGTGGTGTTTCTTTTGCTGTCACACAGAATTGTGTGTTTCTCTGCAGTGGAATGGTGAATTCTTTGGCTCTGATCACTTGATAAGCGGGATGTGATTGTACCAGGTTAGAGACTACAGCTAGCCAGTGACTGATGTCCTTCTTGAGGTCTTTTAATGACTGTAGCTGCCTGCATGTTTTTGTTTGCTTTGTTGGCTCACTTGGCATCTCCTTCCTCATATGGCCAGTTGTGAACTGGGGATGGCCTCTCTGCTCCCTGTGGGGTGGTCTTGGGGTGAGCTAGAGAAAGGACAGCTTGAGTCTGCGTGGGGAAGGTGACTGGGGGTGAGAAGCACCAAAACCCCTCTGAGAAGTCTCTAGCTATATAAGGCAGCAGGGACAGTGGGGACCTTTGCTTGTCAGGGGCTATACAGGAGGCTCTTGGTGAGTAAGAGCTGTGGGTATTTCCTCCCTGTAGGCCTCTCCCAGGGGCAGATGGGTTCCTTTTGTTCCCACATTCTGCTGCTGAATCAGCACCTTGTTGTATCAGCTCAGTGTCTGTTCCAGCCAGCTTCTTGCAGCAGGCTTTCCTCACTCTGCTACCTGCAGCAGTGTGTCTGCTTCCCATCCTTCCCTGAAGACTGCAGTGACTTGGGAGTGCTGCTCCAGAGCAGCAGTGACCTCAGCAGTGCCAAATCAGGAATTTTGTGGCTGTGTTATCAGTATGGGACATGTTCTCTGCATAAAGGACTTTTCTTCTTATCTTGGAGCCTTCCACAAGAGGGAAATTCACTCTTCAAACATGAGGTGAATAAGGCACAATATCCTTTTCGTGTCTTGCAGAGAAAATCAAACCAGGAGGAGATGCTGGCATGCCTGAAATAGAAGATAATGATCCTGCTAAAGCTGAAGATACTCCCACTGGTTAGGAAAAGACTCCTAATAGTTTCACATTTGGGTTCTTGGTGCTGGTACCCTGATGGAATAGGCTGAATGTTTTGTAGTGAGTGGAAAGCTTAAAGTCTGCCTCCGGCAGTAAAATTCAAGTGGGGTGTAGAATCTCTTTTTTTTCCTGGGCTTTAGTGGTTTGAATTGTCAAAACTGAATGCTTCTGGTAACTTCCCCCTCCAGAATCTTGTATATATTCATCTGTGGTTTAAAAATACAAGTAAAGAACAAGGAGAAAAGAAAGTTCTACAGGATTGTTAGAGGAAGACCTGGTAATGTAGTGTCTGTTTCATGTTAATGCTTCTGCCCATGTATTTTGTTTTAGCTCTAAAGAAGCCACTTATTTCAGCTCCTAAAAGTGAAGCTCATCAACCTGTTATAAACCTGCCAACTGAACAGCCCCACGGTCCAAATCAGGCACCAGGTAAAGTCTCATTAGCAGGTGACAGGTCAGCATTTTGTAGGAAAACACCATGAAGCCCCTCCTGTGAGTCTGAAGTGGTTGCAAAAAGGAAAACCAACCAATTTCTGCAGGATACAGGCTCAGGTGGATTCTTAATCTGGCACTAAGGGTGTTGGTTGTAGGCTTTCTTCCTCTCCCTAGTAATTTCTGAGGCTTTTGACCAACTTCAGTCAAATTTGAGTTAGAAGCTTCAATGATAGATTTCTCTGCTGGACAGAGGAGAGTAACTGAAGTCAGGATTCTTCCTTAGGGCTGCTAACTAGACAGGGCTGCTGCATATGTCAGGAGGTGGTTCTCCTGGTAGCCATTTGTACTCAGACATTGAAGAGCAGAGCTATCACTGCTCAGTGTCCTCTTCTTTCTGTCAGCACCTCACTGGAGGGTGGTGTAGGGGAGATTTAGGACTTGTGAGAACTGCACTAAAAGGATTTAAAAGATTTGCATCCTTTTTAACTGCAATTCCACAGAAAAACCAATTAATGTAGTGCTCATGAATCAGGTCAGTTCAGTGTCAGACAGAGCATGCCATGAGCCTGCCTTGGATCAACCACAGCGTGGCCACCAGGGCCAAGGCAGGGATCATCCCCCTGTACTGGGCACTGGTGAGGCCACACCTTGAATCCTGGGCTCAGTTTTGGGCCACTCACTCCTAGAAGAACATTGAGGAGCAGATCTAGAGAAGGGCAACAAACCTGGCAAAGGGTCTGGAGAACAGATCTGGTGAAGAGCAGCTCAGGGACCTGGGGTTATTTAGTCTGGAGAAAATGAGGCTGAGGAGAGACCACCTGGCTCTCTACAACTCCCTGAAAGGAGCTGGAGGCCACATGGGGTTGGTCTCTTCTCCCAAGGAACAAGAACAGGACAAAAGGAAATGGGATCAATTTTTCCCAAGCGAGGTTTAGATTGGACATGAGGAACAGTTTCTTCTCCTTGAAGGTTGTCAAGGCCTGGCCCAGGCTGCCCAGGGCAGTGGTGGAGTCCCCATCCCTGGTGAGGTTTCAAAGCCCTGGAGATGTGGTGCTGAGGTTTGGTGGTGACCTGGCAGTACTGGGTTAATGATTGGTTAATGGTTAGACTTGGATGGTCTGAAAGATCTCTTCCAGCCTGAAAGATACTCTGATTAGGTCATACCTGCACTGCAAGCAGGGTGTGAAGTACTCCCCTGCTGAAACCCCTGAGCTGTGATGTACTGGGTTTGTACTTGAGAGGTGACCAAGCAGCTCAAAAGTTGTTCAGCCATTAGTGGTTCCTTTGGGAAAAGGCAGCAGAAGTGTTCCCTAACTTCTTCCCTGTGGCAGCAGATGCCTCAGCAGGTTAGACTCCCAGAGTCAGTGAGCTCACTGCCTGTACATCCCTAAAGCTGATTATTTGCAAGTGTCAAAACTTCAAAGTAATTATACTCTTTTTGTTGTTCTGAGGTTGTCCTTCACCTTTTCCTTTAATTAATGAGAAAACAAAAGCTAGCATGTGAAAAGCTTGCTGGAGAGTTTATCAAGAGAAGGTTTGAAGTGAGTTTCAAGGGTTCCAGGCTTCTCTGTGTTCCTCAGTTGTGTAGTCCTGTGACTGATTATTATTTTTAGCATAACTCCTGTGACCTACAGCAACCTTCTGTTCAGATCATAGCACTTGAAACAAGAAATGATGCTTAGGAAATTTGCAAAGCAGAATTGGTAGGAGGATAACAAACTATGTGCAGTTGTTGTTACTGCTTTGGGCTTCATCAAGCACTTCAGTAGACACAGCAAATCAGCTTGGGGTTGATTTGGTACTGACATGGCATGAATAATCTTTTAGCCTTCCTCTGGAACTATGTGAATACCAAAGCTGCTTCCTCACTCTGTAGGTTTGCACAGTGACACTGATGGAAATGCTGATGTGGCCAAGCAGATACCTCCAAATTCTCTCCAGCACTTAAATTTTGAAGAAAATGTGGAAAATCCAAAAGAACACAGAATTGATACAGACCACATAAAAATTCCAAAGAGCAGAGTGAGTGACCTGCAGAAGATGAAGCAAAGTAAGTTGGCCAATGGCATCTCCTTTAATCCCTTCATGTTCTGTCTGTGACAGACAACAGGAACCTTGCAGTGGGTGGCCTTCTAGAGAGCAAGCCTGAGAAGAAATGTGACATGCTGTGGGTAATAGATACACCTTAAAGAGAGATACTCAGTTGTTAAAATGAAAAAAAAAACAAAACTAAGAAAAAAAAACCCTCACACATTTCCTTTATAGTAATTTAAATGGTTTTGGAAATTACTACACACTTAAGTCAAGACTTTACAGCTCCCTGAAGGGAGGCTGGAGCCAAGTGAGTCTCAGATCTCTTCTCTCAAAGAAGAAATGAAAGGACAAAAAGCAGTGCCCTCAGGTTTTCTCAAGGGAGGTGTAAGTTGGACATGAGAAAGAATTTCTTCCCCTTGAGGCTTGTCAAGGCCTGGCCCAGGCTGCCCAGGGTAATGGTGGAGTCCCCATCCCTGGAGAGGTTTGAAAGCCGTGGAGATGTGGTGCTGCTATTTGGATACTGGCTAACAAATGATGTCTGAGGGGTTCAGCAATGGAGAAGTTTGTAAACATGAATGTAGCCAGTAACTAAAGGGTAAAGAATTGGATGTGCAGAGGGAGTGACAAATAGCAAGTGAGCAGCTCAGTCAGAGCTGATGTGGCCAGCAGTGGATATTGGTCCTGAGCAGGTGTTGGAAGTGAGGGATGCCTGATAAGGATCTGATTTAGCTGATGCTTGTGAGACCAAACCTGCATTTAAACATCAAAGAGATGTGGTGCAAAGCTGGAAGAAATTCACTGGAGAGGGAAGAAAAGAAAGTGGGGTTAAAAGGAGGAGAAAAAAGCTCTGAGAAGACCAGATTTGAAGAGGCAGGAAATGGGCATCAATTCACTGCTCTGTTGTTTGAGATATCAAGAAACATCTCTAGGGAGGGCTTCAGTTATCTCAGTGTCCCTGCTGGATCTTTCTGCTGTAGGTGTGTTCAATATGGGCCTGCAGCCAGCCCATGCAAGCTTTGCTTCCACTTCCTGTATTCTGAAATGTGCCAGACTCTTTAGCTGATTGAAGGAGCCTCTTGAAGCCCCTGCTCTTGTCTGAGTGACTGCAGCTGAAATGACAGAGCTCCCTGTGCCAGTCTGTGGGCCTGCACTGGGTTGGCTGTCTCCCTGGTGATGGAGGAAAGGATGGGATCTGGATGTATTGGCAGGAGCCATGAATGGAATGTCTGTTGTAGACTGTGAGTGGTACCTGAGAGTCAGACACTATCCCAGGTTAGTCTTTTCTCTTTGCTGCTTCATGTTTGGAATCACTGACACTGCACATTGCAGGAAGGGAGAAAGTCACATACACAGGAAAAGTGTGCCCAGCAGGGCCAAGGTAGGGATTGTTTCCCTGGACTGGGCACTGGGGAGGCCACACCACAAATTCTATGTTCACCTTTGAGTCTCTCACTCCAAGGACTTAAAAAGGGTTGAGGAAGCTGGCAAAGGGTCTGGAGAACAGGTCTGGTGAGGAGCAGCTGAGGGACCTAGGGGTGTTCACCCTGGAGAAAAGGAAGCTGAGAAAGACCTGGATCTCTACAACTCCCTGAAAGGAGGTTGGAACCAGGTGGAGGTCAGTCTCTTCTGCCAAGGAATGAGCAAGAGGACAAGAGGAACTGGCCTCAAGTTGTACCAGGGAATGTTTAGTTTGGACATTAGAAAGAAATTCTTCCCTGAAGGGGTTCTGAAAGACTGGAACAGGCTGCCCAGGGAAGTGGCTCAATCCCTGCCCCTGGAGGTGTTTAAAAGCCACAAATGTGTGGTGCGGAGAGACATGGGTTAGCACCAGCCTTGGTAGAGTTAGAGAATGCTTGGACTCAATCACCTCAAAGGTATTCCCCAGCTAAAACAACTCTGTGATTCTATGAAAGGATGCTTTGCTTGTTTATTTTATTGAATAAAAAAGCAGCTTTGGAAGTAGGTACAGAGAGGGGCACATTTTGGGAGTTTGGTTTCAGAAGCAGCAGAAGCTGGAGGTGACTGCAGCAAGGTCAGGATCTGTGCTGTTAGGTGGCACCTTGGAGAATGCTGGGTGCAGCAGACCTCCAGTGAAGCTGCTGTTCCAGGTTGTCCTTAACCTAAGAATAGCTGCTCTGTGTCCTGTTTGTAAGGATCCAGCCTTGAGTCACACCTCCTGTCAGTCCAGAATTCATTCAGAAGATGCTGCCTGCAGATTTTAGCAGCAGTGACATCCTCATGGGGCTGTCACTGACCTCTTGTGCTTCAGGACATTTTACTGTGCCTCGAGTAGTCAGTCCCTGCAGAGGGGACTAATACCTTTGTTAGAGTCATTGACTCAGGTTTGGAGTGATTGGAGATCCCCCAAGCTATCAAGAAAGATCCCAGATCCTAGCTATCTGCTTCAGAAAGCAGTTGGTATGGATGTTCTCCTGGTGTTGGGTTAGAAGTCATCTCCTGCCTCAGGCTTTTGTACTCCTGACTCTGCAGTGGAGCTGCCATCATGCCTGCCCAGCCTGAAATGAGTGCTAGAGGCATAAAGTTGTGAGCTCAGCTTTTCCTGCCTTGGTTTGAAGCAGCTTGAGCTGCAGTACCAAACTGCTGAAGCAGAATGAAGCACTCCTAGTCAGGAGCAGCTGCTTCTGAAGCTGTGCTGGGACCTGAGCTCCCCTGAGCTGTCCAGTACCCTGGGCTGCTCGAGTCAGCTGCAGCTCCTTGCTGTGCTTCTAGGATCTGTGGTTATTATTTTAACCTTTCCTTCTTCTGTCTGTGGGGTACTCATCTGTCACTGGTTCACTTCTGCATTTCTGGGGGTTTGGTTTTCTTGTAGGTTCAGGGGGTTCTGTGGTCTTTCTACAGCTTGTTTGATATTTCAAGTGGGAATTGCAGAGTTCTACCTACTTTCTGTGTACCATGGCAGTGTCTAGACCCACAAATAACAGCAAGAGTTCTTCAGTTAAAGGTGAAGAGAGAATGAAGAGCACAAACTTCTGATCTCTACACAGATCCCAGCTTTTTCTTGCTTATTTAATGAAAAGACCCAAAACTTCAGTTTCTATCTATTTGAGCTGCACTAGATGTGACTCTTGCATAAGCTCTGGTTACTGTTCTGATGTTCATTTGCTGCCACTTAGGATCTTTTTCACTGTTTTCACAAACCATTTCATTTCCCCCTCTGTCTGTTGTAACCTCAACCTCCTTTTTAACCCCAGTGTTGGAACCTTACCCACCAGTTAACTGCTTCCACTGTAGATCACCACCTGCCTTGGCACAGTTTTCCCTCAGCCCATTTGCAGTCCTTATCCAGTCCATATCCCATCATAATCCAAATTTTTCACTTGCACATGATCCCTCCAAGACTCTGCAGACTCAGTGCTCTGCTCTTTAGGCAGCCTGAACTGAGCAGCTCTCCTTGTGTCCCACTACATACCAGCTCTGAAGCTGACATTACACCTACATCTCATTGTGTGCTTGCTTCACTGTTTGTCATCTCCTAGTTCCAGCTAATTCTGTTTCTACCTGTGCATTGTTTCAGTGTCTGGAACTATTTTTAATTCTTTGGAAGACAAAAATGGTGGGTTCAGAACATTCTGAAAAGTGCTAAAGGTTAATAGGAGAGCAGAGTGTGAAGCCAAGTGAATGGGTAGTTAGATCAGTGTGGAGATGCAGGGCAGATCTTTACTGGGTTTTAAGCACAGAGCATCCTCTGCAGACATGGATGAGGTCAGTAATGTATTGCTCTGTAGGGCAGGAAAATGCCAGGCCTCCTCCAGGAGCAGCCTAGGTACAAACCCTGCCACTGTGAGTTTCCAGGAGCAGACTAGGTACAAACCCTGCCACTGTGAGCTCTCCAGCATGTCAAGAAAATGCTCACTAATGTTGGTGGGTCAGTAAAGCTGGGGCTGTGCGTGGGTGCTTGCTCTGGCTCTGTTCTTGCTCCAAGGAGTGAAGCTCAGAACCACCAGATTGCCCAAGAGCCAAACACTGAGGTGCCCATAAGTTGTGTGGTTCTCCCCCTGGCCCTTTTCCCTCTTCCCCCATTCCTTCTCCAGCTGAAGCTCTCCAGATCCTGAGACTGTCTTAACCTGCAGCCTGCCTTTGGTGAGAACCTTCCTGTTTTCTTTCCTCTCTGCTTCTGACTTAATCCTTTGCCTACTTCACAGGCCGGTTCTTTGATGAGAATGAGTCCCCTGTTGAGCCGCAGCAGGGCTCTAAACTGGCAGATTATAATGGGGATGATGGGAACGTGGGTGAGTACGAGGCAGACAAACAGGCTGAGCTGGCTTACAATGAGGAAGAGGATGGTGATGGTGGAGAAGAAGACGTCCAAGGTGAGCTTGGGCCTTACCTCCATCCCATTGTGATGAAACCCACGCTGTTGAATTTGTGTAAAGCCTTGCCATTTGGGGCAAATCTCTAGCAGAGGAGAACTAAGCTTTAGGCAATCTGGGCAGCTTGCTGTGTTTGAAAACAAGGTTCCAGCAGCTCTCAGGGAGAGGATTCAATACCTGATTGCAGTCCAGTGTGTACAGCTTCTGCTAAGCAAATCCAGACCATTTCAGCAATGTTTTTGTCTAACCCCCCCCGCGATCTGTTCCTTTTGCCATCACTAAAGCAATTACCAAGCACAGAAGTGCCCTGCTTTTGACAGCCACTTTTGTCCCCCCTCCCTGGAGGTGTGGCATGCACCCAGAGCTGGATTTAGCAATTCTAAGCCATCAGTTTTTTGTGCCTTCTACACAGATTCAACAGGCTCCTGCTTTTCCTTGCTAACCAACCTGCCAGCCTCAGGAATGCTGTAACAGCCTAACCCCTGGATGTGCATGTTCACCCTTTGTTCTGCATGGCAGCCCATCCCCTCTCATTGCTTGTCTGCCATCCTCCATCCAGCTGTTTGGTGATGTCTTGGGGAAGGTTTGCATGTGTGCAGGCTGAAAATGTTTCTCCAAAATATATATGGTGTTGTCAGTTAAAAAAGTGGGAAATAGAGGAGGAAAATAACCCATCCTGATTAAAGTTCATAGAGTCATAGAATGGTTTGAGTTGGAAGGGACCTTGAAGATCACCTAGTTCCAACCTCCCTGCCGTGGAACACCTTCCACTAGGCACCCTGATTTTGTTCCACCTAATGCAAGCTTTTAGCTGCCAGCTTTTCAACTGGATTTAATTGGTGTAATTAATGGGAAAAGCTGATAAAAAAACAACAGATTTCTGGGGGCATGCAGCTAACTCTGCAGTGTCAGCAGTTTGGGGCTGGGCTGGCAGCTTGAAACCCAGGAACAAGCAAAAGGCAAGTGGATCAGAACCCCGGGCAATTAA
Organism: Ramphastos sulfuratus; assembly: GCA_013399055.1. NCBI lineage: Eukaryota > Metazoa > Chordata > Aves > Piciformes > Ramphastidae > Ramphastos > Ramphastos sulfuratus. The sequence goes on along the minus strand of WBNM01036331.1, from coordinate 445,733 downwards.
TGAACTCACTGATTAAATGGAAAGGCTGCTGCTGCTCCAGGAGATGTGGCCTCTTGTGTTACACCTCTGCTCCACACCAGTGGGAGATTTTAGTCGCTCTGGCTCACTAATGTCTGTTCCTCAGGATGGAGTGTTGCTGGGCTGTAATTTGCTTGTACAAGCTGCCTTCTGAGTGAGGGTGCAGAGGTAGAGAGCTGCTGCTGTGGAAGCAGACCTGCTTCTGATGATTGTGACCTCATACTGAGGAGGAGAGTGTGGTTTGTTGAGCACAATTGTGTGTTTGAGCTCTGCAAATCAGAGCAATTATTGGGCTTTCGATGGTTTCTAGTTGAGTTCCCCTTAGCAGAAGGTGACAGAAGGTGGCTCCTCACACCATAGTTCCTTAACTGGCCTTCATCATTGGAGCTTTGAGGTGCCAACCAAGGCCATGGAGCTGTGACTGCATCTCTCACTTCAACCATTCACTTTGGGCTTGCATTTACACTTTATCTGCTGGGAAGAGGAGGAGGAAGAGGAAGTCTTTACAATGAGGGTGGTGAGACACTGCAGCAGGTTGTCCAGGAGGGTTGTGGACACCCCTTCCCTGGAGGAGTTCAAGGCCAGGTTTTATGAGGCCTCGAGCAACCTGTTCTAGTGGAAGGTGTCCCTGCCCATGGCAGGGGGTTGGAACTGGGTGATCTTTAAGGTCCCTTCCAGCCCAAACCATTCTGTGATTCTATGATTCTCTGACTGCCCATGCTGGGCAGAGACACAGCTCTTGCTGCACCCCAAAGCTCCATGATGGTTTGCTTCTAAGCAGATTACTGTAGTGGTCTTCACAGGGAAGCTGTTGGCTTTGGATAGCAAGAGCTGACATCATGTTTGCCCTAAACCTTTCCCAGTGACCTGAGCAATACAATTCAAAGCTCTAACTGGAAGTGGCCTCATAAAACCATTTCCCTTTGAGCTATGATACCTTTCAGGTTTCCGCTCTGGTGGCTTTAAATTTGAACTTGGTGACAATCTCTTCTCTGATCACCCCTTCACATGTCTGTGTAGACACAATGGATTTAATTAAAGAGTCCCTTCTAGAACCTGCTTCATGAAGAATGGGCTGAGTAGGGTTTGTTACTATCTCAGACTTCATTTCCCAAGCCCTTTGTTCTGGTGTTTCCTAGAACTTGTTGACTTGATGTGATGCAAGTCAAGGAGCCTGGCAAGTGCTGCTTCCAGAAGCAGTGTCTGCTTTAGTCTCTGCTTGCAGGGTAGGAGAAGGTAGAACTGAAGTGAGGTTTGGAAGGAGAGGGGAAAAAATAAATCTGAATTTTTGTCTAAAACCCATCAGAAAAATATCACGTCTGGAAGCAGGCATGTGGCATCTGCAGACAAAGCCAGGTCATTAGCTGTGGTTTTCTGCTGCCACCAGAAGTGTGTGGGCCTGGGGCTGGAGTCATCTGAGGAGAACACACCAGTGGGTTGGTGGGAGTGTCAGTCTCCAATCTGGTGTCCCTTTGTCAGCCCACCTGCTCCAAGTGCAAGGTGAACCTCCAGAGTTGTAGGCTTCTACTACAGTCAGTGTTGTTTGTGGTGGCTGGGTGGTGGAGGATTGTAAAATCAAGTGCTGTGTGCTCTACAGCAGTTTCTGGTGATCAAAAGCATGTGCTGTGTGGATCAACCTCAGCTCTTTACTGTCAGGAGCAGATCACCGTCAGGTCCCTGCCTCGTGCAGGTTGATGAATTGTGATAAAATAATGATTCTAACTGTTGTGGAAGTGCTGAAGAGCTTCAGATGGTTTCTCAGCTAGTGAAAGTAACCATAAACCTTGCTTTCCATAGCTTTGAGCAGCCACCTTCCTGAAGGTGAAGGAGCACAGCTTTGAAATGCACCAAAAGCTCAGGAATTGACACAAAGTGGGGTCTGGGGACTCTTTCACTTAGGGTGGAAAGAAAAGTGAGGACCCACACAGGAGAGATCTGAACTACAGCAGGTAGAACACAGAACATTTCGCACGCTCTGAAGCATCACTGAAGGTGCCTTTTCCTGATGGATTATGGGGACATGCTGCACTAAATGGTTGTTCTGAGGATGCACAAGCTTGGAGGGGGTTGATTTTTTTTTTTTTTTTCAGGAGGTTCAAAACCCAAAAGCAGAAGTCACAAACTAGGAATTTTCAGGTTCAGGTGGAACCTTCTGAAAGCCAGTTTGTGCCTGTTGCCCCTTGCCCGGTCACTGGGCACCACTGACAAGAGCCCTGTCCCATTCACTTGACCCTGACCCTTTAGCCCTTGCTAAGCACTGAACAGATCCCCTCTAGGGCAGCTCTTCTCCAGGCTTAACAGCCTCAGGGCTCTCAGCCTTTCCTCCTCACAGAGATGCTCCTCAGCGTGTTGGTGACCCTCATGATGCCAGCTGTGTAGATACCCAACATGTACAGACACTGACAGCAGAGTCTGCTCCAACCTCAGTCAAAGTCCCATCACTGAGAAGTGTGCCAGGCCAGGTTTGTGGGGAAGATGTCCTCTGTCCCATCTGAGGAGGAGGTGGGACCAGTATTGCCTCAGGCTGCAGGGGTCATTGTTCCGTGGGTACCCAGCGTGGGTGGAATCTGACACACTGTTGGCTGTAGAGCAGGTTAACAAATGGCAGTGTGACCTCCCTGAGTGATTGACTTGGAAGATGGGTCTTCTGGGAGAGTTTGACACCAGGATTCACCAGCTTCAGCAGGCAGTTTAACCAGTTCTGTCATCTCTTAAGTCACTCAATGGCTGGAACAAAGCCCAGGACACTGTCCCAGGGTGCTGCCCTCGCGGCCCCACAGTGTTCTCTGTGTTCCTGATGACTTCATCCCTGCCAGCAGAGCAGCCTGGTTCTGGGGGAACGGGGGGGAGGACACAGGTTGGTGTTTGCAGCATGCTCTGGGAAACTCTGCTTAAATATTTTCTCAGTGGCATCACATCAGATTCCATCTGAGTGTTCTCATTGCAGATGATGAGGAAAGAGACCTGCAGAATGACCTGGTGGATTACAGCAAGTCACGCTTCAACGATGGCGTCCTGTGAGGTGGGAATGGGCTGAGAGGAGAGCTCAGCTGAGGAACCTGAGGTGCTGCAGAGCTGAACCATTTCTACTTCAGCATTTCTTACTCTGAAGGAAGCTGCTGATGAAAAGTGATGAGGAAACTCCAAAATCAGTGAAGTAAGGAAGGGGAGGAGGCTTTCTGTACAGATGTACATAGTTCTACTCTTGCAAATGGTATGAAACCTACAGATCTGTGGTGACATTCAGCCAGTTACTCAGACTGCACCTTCTGTAATGATCTCTCCAATTAAACCCAGCACTAGCAACAGGGGCTGAATCGTTTCTGCTATCCAGAAAACTTTGTAAGCTGCAGAACTTGTACAGTTTGTACCTGATGTCACAAACACCCTGTGGAAACGATGGACAGCCAAAAGACTCCTTTTCTACACCACTCCTGCTGCTCTCACCAGGGCTGTGTGTCTCTGGCTGCAGGTGACCTGAGGATGAAAACCGTGTGCTCAAAGTATTGCTTCTTCCTTCATTATCCCTGGATAAAGGCCAGGACAGTCTTAGGAATCAAGTACCATCCTGGTTTTTATGTACAGTGACCAAATCTTGTAGCTAGAGCTGGCAATCAGTGATAATAGAATGAACATTTGGTACATCCTGAGAAGTTGTGTCACTTACAATAACTTCTTTGAACAGGTGACAAAAATATTGGAGCCCAGCTTGTAGGAGATCTTTGTGTAGGTGTTAAAGGTGTTAGTGAGGACCAGACAAACTTACAACAGCTTTGTGGGACCTGACTGGGAGAATCAGTCCTTTTTACCCTTGGTGGACACACTGTATGTGCTGTCACTGTCTCAAGAGCATTGCCCCTCCTGTGTCACAGACACTCCAGATGGTTTACAATGTTGTACTTTGCTACAGGTCTCAATATCCTCCATATTCCATGGTTTGAGTTTTTCCATCAGGCTTTGTCATTCAGAACCTTTGGTACCTGTTTGACTTCCTCCAGCAGGAGGTCTGTGGGTCAGAACCTTTGGTACCTGTTTGACTTCCTCCATCACAAGGTCTGTCAGACAGAACCTTTTGCATCCTGTGTTTAAGCACTTTCTGATTTTTATGAGGCTGATTCTGTTCCTCTGCAGTGGTGGAAATGTTTTTTTGACCCAGCCTGCTTCTCCAAAAGGGCTACTGTGACATGACATGATAGGGCCTATGACATGGGTGATTGTACTTCTCTCTGTACTCAGGTTTGAGACAACAGTTTGGGTTTGCTCAATTCCAGTTCATTGAACCTTTTAAATCCATTTCAGTGGTCAGATCATTTTAATTTTTCTCCTTTTTTTTTTTTTTTTTTTGTGACTACAGGGATCTTCTACCAATCAGTCTGCAATAAAAGTCAGATTCTGGTGATGCATCTCCAGGGGATTTTTGGTTTTGGTTTTTTTTTTTCATTTGTTTCATTCTGTACTCCAGCAGGCAGATGGGGGAGAGTAGCCCTTTGCATGGTACCTTCAGCTGAAGATAAAACACTGAACCTGCTCAGAATTAGATCCCACACTAACACTGCACAACGAGTATGGGTTGTGCCAGGAGCCTAAGAATAGCATCTGCAGTAAAATCTGTATTTAAGCATTACCTTTTTTTTTTTTTGTCTTAAAATGTAATTTCACCCTGAATTAGATGTTAACTTGGTTCTTCTAATGAAAGCAGCATTTATGGGTTCTAATAAATTAAGTTGTTTAAAGTATGTGAGCTTCTGGCTAGCTTTTCTCTTTTCTCTAACTGGATTCACTCTGGGCTTTTCAGAAGTCAAAGTTCCAGCTCCAGTGCTTCCAGTTGCTTCACAGAGGCCAGCTCTGGGGCAGTGATGGAGATGAGGAACTTGCTGCATGCCTCCCAGTTTGGTTTTGTTACTCATGGGGGTGGTGCTCCCTGAATGTTCCCACCTGAAAGGCTGCTTCAGGCCCAGAACCTGTGTGCTTGGTGGGAACCAGCACAGGGACACAGGCAGCAAATCCTGAGCTGCTTGCACAAGGAAGAGAAATGTGGCAGCATAGTGCCTGATGTAGAGAGCCTGAAGTGTGTCATGCTGTCACCTCTGGCACTGTGCAACAGCTGCTTTGGCCATGCTCAAACTGCTGCTTCCACCCTTTGAAGCCTGTGAGATTCGGATCAAACAGTGGAGTTCCTGAGAAGCTTCCATGAGGTGAAGGACACCACAACTGAGCTGCCCTTTGGTAAGTGCCCTCACAAATGCCACTGAACCCACTTCAGTGACTGTAGTTATGGAGGAGAAGAAACAGAAGATGTCCCTGTTTGCTGCAGGAGAGCTGGACTAGATGAGCTCTTAAGGTCCGTCCAACCCAAACCAGTTTGTGATTCCATGAAACGAACTGCTTTGGAGCAAGGAATAGAGGGTGAGAGGCAGGGGCTGAGGTTCACCCCCAGCTCAACTGTCAGTAGATCCTGTGACTGTACTCTGACTCAGCCTGGTGTCACCTTTCCTCCTCAGCAGCGTGGTGGGGACATTCACAAGCACGTTTTATTATGCACACAATCCCAGCACGGTGGGGGTTGGAAGGGACCTCTGCAGATCATCCAGTCCAACTCCCACTGGGCACCCACAGTAAAGTAAGTGCCCCCACACCTACTAAAGTGGGGGCACTTTAAAGTAGGGGCACCCACAGCAGCTTGCCCAGGATCACGATAGCCAGGTAGGTTTGGACTCTCTCCAGAGAAGACTCCACAACCTTTCTGGGCAGCCTGCTCCAGGACTCCAGCACCTTTAGCTTCTTGTAAATAACATTTCATGTTATTTTTCTGACTCCACACCAGTGTGGTACTTCTGAAGGCAAGAGACCAACCCCACCCCTTCTGATCAGCAGCACAATGCTCTGTTAGTGCTCAAGGACCATTTTGGGACATTTCCCATCTTGGGTGAGGTGGTGAAGGGCACCTATGCCAGCATCCCACCACCCTCATTGTGAAGAAATTCTTCCTGACATCCAACCTAAATCTCCCCTGCTCCAGTTTCAAACTGTTGCCCCCCATCTTATTGCCACAGGCCCTTCTGAACAGTCCCTCCCAAGCTTCCTGTAGGTCCCCTTCAGATACTGACATTTTGAGGCAAGATTCCAGCTCAGGTGGAGATCTAGTCTCAACTGGCATGCTCACCTTGTATGTGTCTGTTCTGGTTTTGGAAATCGATACTCATAGTTTTATGGCTTCTTCCACAGTCACCCAAGGAAGGAGAAATAGAGAATTATGAAGGAGAGACACAAAGTCCTTGAAAGACAAGTCCCATCTCTGGTTTGGTTGGTGTCTCTTTGCAGAACAAGCTGCTGTTGCAACCCACAGCATCAAAGAAGTCGTAACAACAGGTAAAAGGTGCCAGTTCCCTCCTGAAAGCATCAGGAGACCCAGCAGTGACCTGGGTATGTGAGCTGCAGCCTTATTCTGCTGCTGTTTTGGGGGAGTGGATTGGCTTGGGTATAGCCTGTGGAGGAACAGTTTGATCTGAGCAGGTATCCTTTTAAAGAAGCTAATCTAGGTCACCAAGCCCTTCACCCTTCCTTAGTCAGTGAGCCAACAATGAAAGAATTTTATTTCTTAGGGGAATTTTTCTGGCAAATTCCACCTTGGTACAGAAAAAAGTCTAGGTTGCTTCAGGAAAGGGCCAGTAAGTTCAAGCAACATTCCCTGAGGGTTTTTATTTGTAGGTGGCTTTGTTACAACTGTTTTCTGAGCCACGTCCCCTCACACGTGGCTCCTGCTGCTTCCTCCACCTTACCAGTCAGTCTGGTGTCACCTTTTCACCTGTTTGTCCTTCAGGCCTGCAGCTCTGCCTTACTGTCCTTCTCTCACAACACCAGCAGTCTCTTGTCCTGTGGGTATGCTGGCTTCCTCCCTCACAGCCCAGCCTGGCAATCTGGTGGTGTCTTCTCCTACCTCTTCCTTGACCAGCAGCACCTCCTCTCCTGCTCTGTGCCTCACTTCCAACAGCTCTTCACCAGCTGGGAACCAGGAACCATCTCTCTGGAGGACTTTGGGTATTTGATTCACAAAGGCATCGATTCAGTGTCCAAAGATGCAAGACAACAAATAGAGGAATCTTCATTTTTCAAGGATTCCTGGGGCTCCTTGTCCTAAACTCCATCTGAGATCTGTCCTTTGGACAATATCCTGGGAAGCTACAGGTCCCACCAGTTTCATCCTGTCTTTTAATGCTGCAGCAATACTGAACTGAGGTAAATGGTTCTAAGTTGACAATTCCTAAAGCAAATGTCCCCAAAGGCAAACAAAGCAACCCAAAAAATGGCTTTGCTTCATCTTTGCACAGAATCATGGAATCATTTGGGTGGGAAGGGACTTTTAAAGCTCATCCAGTCTAACCCTGCTGTACTGAGCAAGGAGATCTGCAACCAGAGTTCCAAACAACCTGACTTGGAATGGTTCCACAGGTGAGGCATCTCCCACCTCTGTGGGCAACCTGGGCCAGGGTCTCACCAACCTCAATGTAAAAAAAAAAAAAAAAATTCTTCTTGTAAAACAGATCAAAGATCTTTGATCTTTCCTAAAGATCAAAAATTATCAGCTCTGTGTTTCATGAGCCACNGCCAGGCTGGATGAGGCCTTGAGTGACCTGTACTAGTGGGAGGTGTCCCTGCCTATGTCAGGGGGTTGGAACTAGATGATCCTTGAGGTCCCTTCCAACCTTACTATTCTATGATTCTATATATAATTTTTAAAGCCTAGTTTGCCAACAAGCTGAGATCACAGCTCTCACCCAGGAGATGTTTCACCTCACTTGAGGAAGGTGGAGCACTGAAGCAGCAATCAGACTGTGCCTGCCTTTCAGCAGGGAGAGGAGCAGGTGCTGAGCAAGGTGCAGCAAGCCCATGTTTTCCTACTAAAGGGCTGTCAAACCTTAGCTCACTTCTGAAAACATCAATTTAAAATATTAATCCCTGATCTGCCAGTTCTCATGCCTGCACCTCGCAGACTCCAGACAGGTTCTGCTCACACCACGAGTGGTGCTGATGACTAAAAATACCAGTGACTAACCCAGCTCCATTTGGGGTTTACACTGTGATTTTGCAGTCCCTGGGCTGTTTCTGCTGAGCCAATCCCTGTTGCCATGGAAATGGCAGCACACAAAACATTGACATATTTCAGAGCTACTGAAACATCTGCTTCCCTGAGAGCACCAGCTAGACGTTCAAGTGAAACTGGCTCTCACGTTTGGTGGGACTGCTCTGCAGAAGAGATCAGACAAAGCATCTTCACGTGATGGCCCAGCCCAGAGCTTTGTCAAACCCTACACCCAGGTAGCTCAAGCAGCTGACAGCTTGATGAGTCCCTCTTTCAAAGCTCTTGTTATCATTAACTCACCTTATCAGAGCAGACTTGAGGAGAAGGACTTGGGGGTACTGCAAACAAAGCTGAAGATGAGAGAGCACTGAGTGCTCCCAGCCCCAGCTGTGTCCTGGGCTGATCCCCAGCAGCATAGGCAGCACAAGGAGGGAGGAGATTCTGCCTCTGCTGAGACCTCACCTGCAGTGCTGGGACCAGCTCTGGAAGTCTCAGCACAGCAGAAACATGGACTCGTTGGAGCAGAGCCAGAGAAGACCCGGCTGCGAGGAAGCCCTCTGCTGTGAGGCCAGGCTGAGAGTTGAGGTTGTTCAGCCTGGAGAAGAGGAGGCTCCAGGGAGACCTTCTGATGGCCTTTCAGGACTTTGAGGGGCCAGTCACAAAGCTGAGGACTGACTTGAGCAGGGATTGTTGTGACAGGACAAAGGGTGATGGTTTGAACTGGAAGAGGGAGATTCAGACTGGAGAGAAGGGAGAAATGTTTGACACTGAGGGTGGTGAGTGCCTGGGCCAGGCTGCCCAGGAGGATGAGAGATGCCCCATGCCTGGAACCATTGCAGGTCAGGTTGTTTGGGGCTCTGAGCAATCTGCTTTAGTTGCAGATGTTCCTACTGACTGCAGAGGGGTTGGACTGGATAAGCTTGAAAGATCCCTTTCCACCCAAACCAGTCTGGGATTCCATGGCCAAGCATTTCACTAATCTGGTGAAGAAATATGACCAACAAAACCTTTTCATCTTTTCATCCAATTTTCATACAGGCTTTGAAGTGCATCTGGTCACCTTAACAATGATGAGCACCTGCTTCTCCCAAAGCCTGATTTCCAGCCCTGGTGGCATGGAAAATCCAGTATCTAAAACAGGATTCAGACTGGATTAACTTCTCTAGTGATCACTACAGCCAGGCAGGCACACTGTCCTCCTAGAAGCCATGTTAGCTGAATTTTAATACAGATCTTTACAGTAGAAGGAAAAAAAAAAAAGAAAGAAAGGAGGGGGGGGAAGGGGGGGAGGGGGAAAAAAATCAGCTGACAAAAGCATATTTTATTCTGCCTGTACCAGCAAAGTACAATTATTCCAGTTAGGTTTTTGGTTCTTTTTTTTTCCTTTTTAGGAGGATTTCTGTTTGTTCCTCTCCCTACACTTTTGAAGGCCCTAGAGAACAGCTCCATGCTCCCACAACCTGCAACCAGCCAAGGTGAGTTACACATTTGTTGGCAAGTGGAGCTTCCTACTGACTGGAGAGTGAAGAGAAAAAGGGTGGGGGTGAGTAAACTCAGGGGAACAATCCCTGTCCTGCTGACCACACTGTTGCTGATCCAAGCCAGGATGTTGCTGGCTGCCTTGGCCACCTGGGCACATGCTGGCTCATCTTTAGCTGCTGCTGCTGCTGACCAAACCCCCCCTACCAGGTCCTTTGCCACCCTCTAAAGCACAATCAGCCTGTGGCAGGGTCATTGGGTGGCCCACTCTGAACAGTGAATTGTCTGTGTCCACTTGAGCAGGGTGAACTCTATCAGTGTTGTAATTAAGGACTAAACACTTCCCAGCTTCAGAGCACAGAAGCGAATCGACATCTAACAGCTAGTGGGAAAGTTTAGGGGAATGCTGAATCCTTCAGACAGACAGAGCTGATAACTCTGGTTACTCTGGTTATCAGCCAGGAGGAAAACTCCTGCAATGATCCCATTTCCTGAAGATGTCAAATGCCAAGTTCCAGGCTGGATGAGGCAACCTGGTCTAACGGAAGGGGTCCCCTGCCCATGGCAGCAGGGTTGGAACTAGATGATCTTGTAAGATCCCTTCTATCCCAAACCATTCTATGAACCTATGAAGAGAACAAACCACCTGCACCCTTTGCATAACTCTGAAAGCCCCAGCTCCAAGAGGTACCTTACCAGCACTCACAGTCCATGCAAATCAATGTTCTGATGCCAAGTCTTTTGCCCAAGGAGAAACTGCAAAAAGACATCTTCCCAAGTAATTTCTGATCACCCAGTGATTACAGGGCTTTGTTTTGATGCCCAGCCCTGAAAAGAAACCCGACTTGAAGAGCCATTAGCATACAAATGGGAAATGAACTTTTCAAAGCTTATGCAACTGCTGCTCCATTACAGGCAGCTCAAATCAATTAGGTTGTTAAAAATCAGAGGAGAAATCTTTGTTGCAGTTTAAAAGGTGAATGCTCCTTTCTACCTCAGACCCTCGTGTGGAATCTGAAGCTGGTAAAAATGTAGCCTGTTAAAAAGGGGAGGAAAAACCCAACCGGATACCACTTCATGTTCTCTCAGCTACTGTATTTTCCTCCCTTCCTCCTCGCTTCAATGTTCCTTCCTCCCTACCCCCATAAAAAGGATTGAGTGAAGATTAAATTTTCTCTGGAGATGATTTGATTCAGTGCTCAAACCTAGGAAGTGTGAAGTCAGAGGGGTGTTTCTTCTGCTTGATGGGATCAGCGGAGCCATGCTGACATAAATTCTAGGCACCTCTGTTAGGGAGAAGGAAAACGACAAGCAAAAACTGGAACTTTGCTGCTAAGACTGAAGGATGATTTCAGCAAGGCTGAGAAATACCAGCACCTACAGCAAACAGACTTGTTCTAGTGAGCCCCAACTGCCCAATTCTGGGGTTTTTGGCAAAAAAATAACATGGATCCCACGAGAGCCAAGACTCACTGATGAACCTGGTTCAGTCTGAACACCAGGAAAAGCAAACAAGCTGGTGGGAAGCATCGCATTAAAAGGTAAAAAAAACAAACCCCAGCTCTGTTTGAAGCATGTTAAAAACAAGCCCATTTGTCAGAACTTTTAACAGCCACCAAAAGCACTCTGCTTAAAATCCTTGGAAGACTGAAGTGAGAAGATGGAACAGGCACCAGAGAGTTAATGGGGTCTGTACTTTATTAAATCATCATTTTACATTTTCAGACAAAATCACAACAGTGCAGATGCCAAAGGTCATAGAACACAGCAAATCTCCTGCAAGCAAGTGAAATTCAATGTTCTTGGTGAATCACAGCATGATCTGCCTGGAAAGGTTGACTAGATAACATCACATTTCTGCCTCAGTCTAATATGAAGACATGCAGCAGACCCTCTGCATAAACCAGCTTTGAAAGCTCAGCGACCAAATCCTACATTAAGTCTCCCCCCACTTCAGTGTCACCTGCCAAAGGCCAAAGTAACACCCAGAGGAAGAGTAGCCAGGTCTTTGCCCCTTTATGGCACATCCACTCAGTAGGAGGCACTTTCCTCCACACAAACCAATCCCAACTCACCTCAAACTGTGATGGATTTGCCTGAACAAACATGTGTGGTGTGTTCTGGTGGTACAAACTGCCTGCTCCACAAGTTCACTCTTCCCCAGGTATCTTAACAGCAGCTAAAGAATTTACATGCACCTACTCCAACAGAGCACGGAAAGAGTGATTTCTCCAATTTCCATATGCCACAAACCCAAGTTTTATTTGGCCTCATTACATTACTACCCTAAAACTGGTTTTCAGGTAGCAACAGTAAAATATTAGTACAAAAAGTCCATTATTAAGCTTGCTTCAAGTCTGGTGTGTGTTATTAACACTCCAAACAGTAAATCAACCTCTTAACAGCTGTCAAAATCTTCTCACATGTTCCCAAGGCATTATAGCTATATTACAGAGCATACAAAAGGGTTTCTTCTATGTAAATAGATTTAATACCACTATTTTATTTGCATATTGGGGAAAAGCTGGATCAAAAAAATGCTATTTTATTTGAAGCACGGTTTTTAAGGCCCTGAGCTCTCAGCAGAATCTGTCAGTGCTCAGCATCAGCCTCTGAAGACATTCTGAATCCATCAACTTTCCACTTTGTCCATAACATGGAGAATTTTGGCATGCCATAAATCTGTCAGCTGCAGTCCTCATTCCAGGATCTACATGGATCTTTAAGCAACCTGGGGCCCAAGTGTGTAAAACTTTTAAGTTAAACTTGATGTAACCTGAGACCCTTCTTTGAGGGGAAACCCCTGAATATTTAACAAAACCAAAAATGTTGCTGCAATAGACTAGAAAAATATGAGACTGGGTGCTTTATATCAGTGTGCAGAAGGAATGCTCTGCACTACAGCTTTCCAGATGTCCCCAGGACTAAGGAGCCCACATTTCCTTAGTGGTTGAAGTAAAATAGGAATAAAAACACAAACCAACCAAAAATAATTGGGACATATATAGCTATTTATGAGAATGCAGGGAGGGTTTCAAGCTAGCCAGCAGCAGAGTAACGATATTTATGCAAGAACTTCACTTCAATATAGAGACCACAATACTCTGAATTCCTCAACCTAGGTCAAACTCTCCTTGTATAGCCACAGTGGGGCTACCAGCATGGACAGTCCACGTTGTAACTCCTAAAGCAGGACCTGGCCACTTGTGGGGATGTATTTCTACCCTTGCTTTGCATTTCTCCCCTTGTTTCACGACAGTCTCCACTGCTATGCTGTGCTAGATCAAACATACTCAACGGTTGACTGAAATCTGTGCTTGCTTTGTTTCTGAGGGGGGTTCATGACCATCTGAGTTCTGATTGCTGTCAGCTGAAGTGTCAGCAGTGAGAACAGCGAGTCTGTAGCTGTTCCTGGACAGATTGGAGCACAGACGTCTAGGCATGGAGCAGCAAGCACAGCCTGGGAGCTGCTTCTCATCCAAGTCAAGTGCACGGTTCTGTTTACCTATTAAACAACATTTATTCCCTTCAAACAACATTTATTCCCTTCAGATAAGCAAAAGAAACAAGAAATACTGGAAATAAGGTAATATAAAAACCACAACCCCAGTTTATCACAGTATCACAGTATAGCAAGGTTGGAAGAGACCTCAAAGATCATCAAGTCCAACCCACTACCACAGACCTCAAGACTAGACCATGGCACCAAGTGCCATGTCCAAACGTTTATACAGCAACTATCTCTCAGTCAGGTCACAGTTGTCATCACATTGGCAAAATAAACTGGACTGAGTGGCTGTGCTGCTCAAAGTACCACCTGGTACCTGCAAGAAAGAGGCTGAAATACTTAAGAGAGAACTTAGAGGAAGACCCCTATCTCCCAAAATTACCCAAGGAATGAAATCTTTCTTCTGAAATGTAAAGCCCACAAGGCAACATTTAGGATTGTAGCTGCAATTCTTACGAAACAGAATCGTGAGGTATGACCTGATCCCTATATGTGGGAAGAACTCCAGCACCTGCTAAGTGCCAGATGCAATAGCTGGAAGTTAAACTCAAATCTGAACTAAATGCAACCCCAAACTGCAGGTATATGGAAGTTACCAAGAGAAGCTCTGGTGGACTCACCAATACTTAACCTCTACACAAACAGGGATATCACTTTGAAGTTCCTTGTTTTAAATGAGCATGGAAACACAAAGCTAATGGACCAGCAAGACTTAGGACACAACCAAACAAACAAAAAACAAACAAAAAGCCAACCAAACAAACAAAAAAATAAAGGTTGAAGGGAATGACAAACAATGAAAAATGCCCTTCAAACCAACAATCAGAGCACATAATTTCAGGAACATCCAACATTGTTTCCTTCAGTTTCTCTGTGAAGGGAAACTACACTTAGAATGTAGACAGTCAACTGTCATGGGAAAAGCTGCTGCTGCCAACACAGGAGCCTTGTCCTTGCCTCTCACATGTGGAGAAACGCAGCCAGCATTATTCATGTTTTACATCTTATAGGCAAAGTTAAAGCTCTTTTCATGGTCTACATTAGAATGGGGGAACAGGTTACAGCAGGTGAACTTTGCCTTCACAGCAATGTCAATTAGCAGGAAGATTTTTCATGCTCCCACTCCTGCTGGCTCAGCACCCTCTCCCCAGCAGGGCTCAGAACCAGGTAGCTGAAGGAGAACACTGGGTAGAAGACATGTTTAAATGTTCTGACACAGACAAGTGCAGTTCTGCTTCCCATAAAGATGAGTCTGAAGCCTGAGTCTCATGCTTTAATCTCTCTCCTTTACTGTTCTTTTGGCTTTCCCTATAAATGCACCTCTTGGTGTTCACACAAATATCTGCTTGCTTTGAGCCCTGCCGACTGATATCCTTTGGCAGCCAGTTCCACTCTAATTACACCATTTAGAAAGGATTTCCACCTACCATTTTTCAAAACTCCCACTTCCAAGGCATCTGTGAATGTCCTTTTGGGCTTGTGCTATGAGACATCACCAAGTTATCCTGCCATACTAGTTCCTCTTAATGGACTGGAAATGATCGTTAAATTTTAACATGTCCAAGCTACCCTTTTACACAGCTGATCATACAAAAAACCATCCCAGCACTACACTTAATCAGTGTGTTTAGAGACACTTGAATGCTCTGAAAAAAAAAATGAGGCTGAATGGAGACTACCTTGCTTCCCCTGCCTTTTTATTACTTTTCTTAAGAAATGGGTAAAATTAGTTTTATGTCTTCTGCTAAAGAATACCTCAGCCCTGTGATAGAATTTTGAAACAAATCCTGGCTTCACAGCAGCAGATGTGGTTCAGTTTAACAAGCCAATAAATATTTTAAGTGACTGGAGAGCTGGGAATTTTATAATATGATCCAGGTTTAAAAGCTAAGGAGGGAGTCAACAGGTCCTAGGAAAAAAGAACACAATACCTTAGGGGTTTCTGCCTCCTGCTAGAGAATGTGGGGACAAGCTACTTCTGTGCAAGCTTTCCATTTTGAGTGATACCTTGAGAAGTTGTCATCATGTCCTAAGACGTTACCTCGAAAGCTGAAGGTGTCTGTTTAAAAAGCTCAGTGGATAAAAGCGATCACTAGCAGAAAGAAAAATTAAGATACACAAGTTCAGATGGATGCAAATTACAGCTCTAACCTCACAACATCCTCTTATGCTTTATATGGTATGATATGGCCAAGCTGCTTCCTTCAGCCATTCAAATCCTCCAGCAAGCAGCTGCTCAATACTTCACACTCAAAGTCGCTGTCTAAAAACGAAAACAAAAAGAGAAAGTAGAACCAGACTCAGCAGGCTGTTAGAGCAGCAGTTCAGACCGCAGACCACCGCCGCCCCGTGCCTCAGAGAGCGAACCTCCCCAAGTCGAGCAGCCCAATTTGACCTCGGCGGGACGGCAGCACCGGGAGCCCCGCCGTAGCGTCCATCCCGTGGGCAGGAGCCGGCAGCTCCCGGGAACGGCCGGACTAACCCGCTGGGCCCGTGCTGAGGCTGCCGAAGGGGAAGCGAGGCCACTGGGGCAGCAGAAGGCCCCGGCCCCTCCGGCTGCAGCGGTGGCCCCGCACCGGCCGCAGCGAACCCTCCGCGCCGCTTCCTCCCCGGGGAGCTCAGAGAAGCCCTACTCGCGACCGCGGCGAAATTGTCCCCACGGCCGCGGCAGGGTCGAGCCGGCCCGGGGCCGCCGCTGCCTCCCAGCCCCGTCACTTGCCGCCGGCCACTCCCGGAGCTCCCCGGCCGGCAAAGCCGGCGCGGCGCGGCTCAGCCCGGGAGCGAGAGCTGCCCTCACCTCCCAGCGCGGCAGGGCCCTCCTCGCCTCCGCCTGGACTTCGGTGGGCACGCAGCACTCAAGCCCTTTTCCATCGCTGGTCGCCTATCGCCTCACCTCGGGGCGCGGCGGCCGGCGCTTGGCTGAGCTCGGCCCGGCGCCAGGGAGCGAGGCGGCCGCTGCCTCCTCCTCCGCGTAGCCGCCCTCGGTCCCGGCGCCCGAGGCGCAGCCTCCCGCCTTCGGCGGCGGCTTTGCGCGGCCCGAGGAAGAGGGAGCTGAGGCGGCCGGGCCCTCTGCCCGCACTCGCGTCGGTCGCGGCCCTTCGCTCCCCGCCCGCCTCAGGACGCCGCTCCCCCCCCCAGGCCTCCGCTCCCCTCCTT
>WBNM01036331.1:412488-429411 GCA_013399055.1 Ramphastos sulfuratus | reverse complement strand
GCCCCGGGCGGCGGTTGGCACCGTGGGGGGAGCGCGTCCCGGGCCGGCTCAGGGGGCGTAGCTGTGCGGGCGGCATCCCAGCCCCTGCCGCACACGGGCGGGCCGTGCCCGGCGCTGGCTCCCGCGGGGCGGGCGCGCAGCAGGCGCCTGTTGCTGGCTGTTCTGTCGCCGGGGCAGTAGCGCTAGACCTGCCTGTCACTGGCTCCGGGCAGAGGGCATGGTGGGCGGCTGCCGCCCCGCTGCCTCCCCAGAGGATGCTGGAGGGTGCCTGGGCGGGGATCCCTGGCGGCGAAGGGCTAGTGCGGAGGGTGGCAGCGGCCAGGCAGAGGGAAACGACACCAACTTCGCTGTCACTTGGGAGGGCAGGAGCGGGGGGCAGGCGGCCAGGATGCGCCGTGCAGGACCACTGCCATCTCACCCCGGCATTGGCATCCCTTGTCAGTGCAGGGGACGCGGCGTGAGCAGCGGCGTGTTGCATCCCACATTGCTTATCTGTTGCTTCTGTGCTCTAACGGGTGCTGCTCAAGCCTGTTGCTCGGTTTCATGGTGCTCAGGAGCACATGAAAGGACAGGTCCTGCTCTTTCTTTGTGACTCTTTTGGTGAGCTCCAGCCTAGATCCTCCTGGGATATTTCCCTCTGCGATGATGACTGTAGCACTTGTTCTGATCCCAAGCCTATTGTTTCTGGTTGGAGTTTTCTTCATAGTCTTCCAGTTGCTTATTGTGTGCTTTTACAAGTAATTTGAAGGTTGTAATTATGGACTTGGCCTTTCTTGATCAGTTTCCACTGTTACAATCCAGTAGTCCACGAAGAGGATCTCTAAGTACAGCTATTACTCTGTTGCCTTGGGCAAGTGGCAACCGCTTTTGCCATTTCCCCATCAGTAAAATGGGGATAATAATACCTCAGAGACTTGTTACAAGAAGTAGTTAATGTTTGTAGAGGGCTTAAAAGACCTAAATGTTATTAATTAAGCCCCACGACACATTAAGGTAAGAGTTAGTGAACCAGGTTTACACACGGGTGAACTGAGGCAGGAAGAGATTATGGTTGTGCCAGAGTAACGTATTGGATCTGTGACAATAGCAGCAAACAAGTTGTAACTGCTTCATGCTGTAGGCACAAGCGAACAGTTCTGTAGAACAGAGATGATTCCAAGATTATTTGCCCCTCCCTCACCTCCCCCCCTTCCACCCTTTCCAATGTCAAGCTTTTCTTCTTTAGGAGGTTTTGCCTGTGTGATTTCCAGTTGACTGAATAGCTCCAAGGACACTTGTGGCTTGCCCACTTAGAAGTGTTGCAGCAGTTTTCGTAACAAGATGTATGTTCTAGGATGCAAGCCAAATCCAGACTTAAATTCCATAAAACACTTTTCCCCTGAAAACATTGTGTGGAACTTAGTTAAGACTTGATCCCGTTCCAGTCAGTGGAGTATGCACTGAAGCTGCCATTCCTGTTTCATCTGAGGAAGTCCTTTCATGAAAGAAAAGAATTCTCTTGTCAAGCAGAGATTTAGTGGTGCAGTTAGCTGGTTTTCCTGAGGTTGTAAACATTCCACACGTGCTGGAGGTGTGCATGTGTTTTCAAGATTCAAAGGTCATTGTTCACCTTGGTTTCCACCAAGTTGGTGACTTTCTTCCACTGTGGTAATTGCCCAGCACACCAAGGAGACACTGTTGCAGGCTGAGCACCATGAAAAAAAACAGGGAGTCTATCAAATTCGAAAGAAAACTTGCTTTTCGTCTCACATAGTGTTTCCACACTGTACTGGCTTTTGGTTTCTTTGATCACTTATAATGCTGCTGAAGTTGATACCACCAAAAGCAGTGTCTGCAGAGGACTTTGAGAATCCCGTTTTCTTTTCTGAACAGTTTTCTATGCAAAGATTTCATTGCTGTGAAAGAAATGTTTCCATAGGTGTAGGTGGAATAACAACATACTGGCATGTTTTTGTAAGACCCAATATTGAACATCAAACTCAACTATTTTGTCAAGAGCTTGCCAGAAAAGCCGAAGGAAGGGGTTGGACAAAATGACCTCCTGAGTTCCCTTCCAGCCCCAGCCCTTCTGTGAGCCTGTAAGAGCAGGATGTGTCACATAGGGCTGGAATTTGGTAGAAGCATGAAATTAATGTGCATTTGTAGATGTATGTGTGCTCTGGGAGAAGCTTGAGACTTCTTGCCTTTTTGAAGGACATGAAACTGTTAGAGCAGGTTCAGAAGAGTGCCATCTGAGGGCTGGAGCATCTCTCCTGTGAGGACAGGCCAAGAGAGTTGGAGTTGTTCAGCCTGGAGAAGAGAAGGCTTCAGGGACACCTTAGAGCAGGCTCCCAGTATTTGAATGGGCCTACAGAACAGCTGAAGATGGACTTGTTACATGTAACAAGGCATGGAGTAACTGGAAGATGGTTTTACATGAGGCATTAGGGAGAAATGCTTCTCCATGAGGGTGGTGAAGCACTGGAACAGGTTGGCCAGAGAAGTTGTGGAAGCTTCAAGCCTGGCAGTGTTCAATGCTGGGCTGGATGGGGCCTTGAGCAACCTGCTCTAGTGGAAAGTGTCCCTGTCCATGGCTGAGGGGTTGGAACTAGATGATCTTTAAGGTCCCTTTCAACCCAAACCATTCTGTGGTTCTATGAAGGAGTAACTGGAAGTTCCAGAACATCCTCATGATCATTTGAAGCTCACAGCTGAAGCCAGTGTCATCATGTAACTCTCCAACTGCCTTCTCCAGTGTAGGGCTTTGCAGCTTTTCCCTGTTCACTCCCTGGACAAGTTGTTCACCATCCATGTGTTTTCAGCCTGGTCACACTCAGGCAGCCAGTTCCTTTGTGTCATGGACTTTGATAGTGTTAGCACAGCACTATTAAGATTATCCCAGATGCAAAGGCTGTTATGTCCCCTCACACTCCCCCTTGTTTGCATCCTTACTCTGTACCTCCTTAAGAGCACTGCTCTCAGACAAGTGCCTGATTCATTGCTGCAGGTAGATCAGATGTGATGGTGCTGTGTGATGTGAAGGACTGTGCCTGAATGGAATTCTTCTGTTTGCTGAAGCTTAACCTACTGAAGTGTGGCCACTAAATTGTAAATGGAAAATTGTTTTTCACCTATTACTGAATCACAGAATGGTAGGGACTGGAATGGACCTCTGCAGATTGAGTCTAGCCCCTCTGCCAGTGCAGGTTAACCTATATCAGATCACACCAGGAACACATCTAGCTGAGCCTTGAAAGTCTCTAAGAGAAGGAGACTCTACCATCTCTCTGGGCAGCCCGTTCCAGTGCTCTGCCACCCTCAAAGGAAAGAAGTTCCTTCTCATGTTTAGATGGAACTTATTTTCAAGTTTATGCCCATTAGCTCTTGTCCTGTCACTGCAGACCACTGAGAAGAGTCTGGCCCCATCTTCCTGACACCCACCCCTCTGTGTATGAAGAGTTAATTTGGTATTTTTACAGCCATTGAAGTCTCCACAAAATCCAAATATGCTCCAGAAAGGCATAGCTGATTAGTCAAATCCAGAATGGGTTCCACTTTTTAGGGGGCAGGTGTTGCATCATGTCCCAGTAAGGAACCAGTAAGCTGTGTCCAGGCTTGTGTCAGGGCCTGGGGAGTGCTCTAAACATTGGTTGAAGTGAAGCACTGGTGGCAGTGAGGGATGCTCTTCTGTGTGGAGAACCTGGTATACACCAAGACACTTGAGAGCCAGCAGAACATGTTGGTTACCAGTGGAGCTGCCTGCTTGGCCATTAGAATTTTAGCACAACAAATACTCTGCGTTCACAAGCAAAGACATTTTCAGTGGCACTTGGAAAATGAAGTGTGGAATAAACCCCAACTGAAGCAGTCAGGTTCAGAGGTTGGGCAGTAGTTTCCCTGTTGGGAGCATCAGCTTTTTCCTTAATGACTTCCAATCAGATCAGTTTCAGCAGATTCTTCAATTAGTGTTCTCTTAACTATAGAAAACAAGTTCTCTCACCGTGCCTCATGATCCAAGAAAAACACTTGTCAGGGCAGCATGGTATGAGAAAACAAGTTGAGGGTCAGCCTGAAGTGCATTTCCACCTTTGCCAGCACTCTAAGGTGTGTCATCTGTCAGAGGTCCTCAGTTGCCTCAGTCTCCCAGGCCAGTGGATCATTGTTTATGGCAAGAGCAAGACTTGTGGATAAGCCAAGTGGAAGGAAATGTGTGGCTGCTGGTGGAGGGAGTTAACTCATCAGCCACATTGACCTCTGCTGTATTGTGGCATTAAAAATACAGGTCTTTGTGGGGAAAGTTTTGTGAGTCCAACCCCAATCAATCAGATTTCTGTGCATCTGGTCAAACATAACCCCAAAGCCAGGTATCTGCTGCATTAGATCTGATGAGGATCTTCTGCCTACTAAGTGATATGGGTGCTGGAGCTGCGTGGAAAAGAAGTGATGGAAGCTGAAGTTATCCTTAAGAATCCTAACCCCTGTCTGAACACAGCATTGCTGTTTGCTGGGGAAGGAGTCTAATTAGAAGGCATAAAGCACTTCTAGTTTTGAATTCCTGATACTTCTTGCAGCACTGTAACTCTGAGTACAGCATCATGAAAAGAACTTTAACTAAAAGGAGCTGTTAGCTTCACAGCAGCTGGAAAATAATACTTCAGGTAGCACAATGCTGAAAGCTATATCCTGCTATTCATTGCTGGTGTACCAAGTGTAAGTAGGAGGGGAAAAAAAAAAGAATCTAAAACAATTGGATTGGAATTTACCTATAAATAAATGATCCTATATCATATACATATAAACAAACACACACAGTGGCAACCCAGTAGGTGCATCATTACCAGTAGAGTCAGGCTGGGAAGGTGATCCTGGAGGGCATGTTAGCATCCTTGAAGCCTCACCTGGAGGAAAAGGAGCTTGTCCTTATTTGAGCTACATTTAGGAATAGCTAATTTAAGTGGGTAAATTAGCAGGAACTTGGATCAAATCAGAGCAGTTGTTCCAAACAGCACTTTAGCTGCCCTGGTTCAATCTAAACTTGAACTCAGTTTACTTCAGGCCATTCTCAAACATGATTGTTTTGGTTCACCCTGTATTTTAGGAGGTGCTAATTAGAGGAAGGCAGGTAATTCAATCTAAGGATTAGACTATACCACAAGGACTTCATTGGCACAGCAGCACCAGCCTGGTTAGCAGTAGAACCCCCACACAAAGGGCTTCCTTTGGCCAGCACCAGTTATGTTTGCACTTTACTGGGAGGCTTGTTGCCCTGGCTGTCTTTGACTGGGGAAAAGCAGCATTTCCCCCATTCTTTTCAGATTTCTAACTGGTAGAGCTTCTGTGTTAGACACAGTCTAACACAGATGTCCTTACTCTCTAGGCCTTCAGGGGTGCTTGGTATTTTCTGCTTCCTGTAGAGGGGCTGGAGCAGAGTCTCATACAGGTATATTCATTCCTTACCTGCAGTGAGGTTTTGCTTCATCCATGTAGTTTCCTGTAGGCTCACTCTCCTGTAAGTTTGCATCTCCAGACTGGGCTTTTTGAGGCATTCCTTGTTTCAGGAAGGAGAAGGCTAAGGTAGCAGGTGCTGGAGTTCCATTTATCCTGGTTTCATTTGCAATACCTACCCTTTTCATATGCGATAGCACCACCTCAGTTGCTTCTCCTTCCTCCCTTTCCCAGGAACTTCTCTCATCTTCCTATCCTGGGGGAGCTCATTTAGGTGCAGCAGGTCTCCTTTTATATCAGTCACGCCATGCCTTTGGGCTGGTGGGTGATGCCTGCTCATCTGCTTCAAACCCATCACCTGGGAGGAGAGAAATCTCATAGTTTAGGGCTGAGCTCATTTTCTGTTTAAAAGGTGGCTGAAATGTGCTACAGCCTTGAGTCAGACTGAAGAGGAACCTCTGTCAGGAGCTGAGAAAGAAAGCAAGAGAATAAGACAAAGTGGATAATGGGCAACGTTTTTGTTTCTGAACTGAGTGGGAGAAATAAAAAGCGGGGTAAGAACTGAAGTTTTAAGGGTTTGGGTTGTTTTTTTGGGGGTGGGGGAAGGAGTATCTGAGAGATAAAGGAAGAAATCTGTAGACAGCAGAAATATCTGCACAAACATTAAAAGTACTTAAGGGCTTTGTGTAGACTAGATTTAAATATATTTGATTGAATTACCTCTCTGGGTGTATTGACACCCTGACTCTTGTCAGGACCAAGCAGTTGTAATTAAATCAATTTAAACAGGCTTGGGAAAGCTCATTTATTTTGTTTATCAAGGCAGAACTGCTGGATGTTAGAGCAGCAAACAAAGATAGTGAAATCTTGATACTTTTCTTTCCCATTCTTCAAAAGTTTCTTCCAAACCTATATTTTTTTAATACCTCAATGAAGCTAAAGTGATAGTCTTCAAGAGCTGTAATTAGTGTATTTAGAGTTCCTTGGGTTTCTGTGGCTCAGGGACTGGCAGCTGAGAGAGGAAAAAAGTCTTTGAGAGCTCCGTTGGCAAAACTGTGTAGATGCAGTTGGAGGTGGAGAAGTGTCAGCCTTAATTATTGTGCTTAATTACCCTGTTGAGCTTACTTGAAGATAATTCTCTGTTGATAGAAGAGAGGATAATTCTTATTTGAAGATAATGCTCTCTTTTGGGTTTGTTTGTTTTGTTTATTATATAGCTGGAAAATGTTTGATAATGTTCAGCCTTTGAGATGAATGGTTAATACCAGAATGCCCTGAGTCAATTAACACAACAGGGCTCTAAAGCAGAAAACAGTTTAAGATTAGAAATTAAACATTTGTCATCAGAGGCTCTTTCATTCAGGACTGAAAAGGTGTTTCAAGAAGATCACTCTTTGCTCTTCTGTTTTTTCTGTTCCCTCTTGGTTAAGGTGCTGCAAGGTGAGAGGAGTTTGTGTAGCTGTTCCTGTGCCGTTTGCTGGCAATTCTAGAGGTGCTGTGTCTGCATTTGCAGAAAGGTGGTGTTTTGTCAGGGTTACTGGGATAAAGGGTTGGCTCGAGTTGGTTGGGTTTTTTTGTTTTTGTGGTTTCGTTTCATTTTTTAACTCGACTATAAACCCACTGGTAAAGCCTCTGCTGTCAGAGCTGCTTTCTCAGAGTGTTGTCTCTACTGTCAGATAGTCTGGAGCAGACCTGTAGAATGAGCCTGTTGTTGTTGAGGACTTGATGTCCATGTTGTTGGCAGTTCTGGAGGTTTGAACTGGGTCTGACCAATGTCCTTTGGTGGTTGAAGTGTATCTCCCAGTGTAGTTTGGATCAGTTGGTGTGCTCTGAGGCTGTTGTGAGGCGCACTGGATGATGAGAAGGTGTGTTTCGAAAGCTCACACTAAAACACTGCTGCAGATTTACGTTAAGCAACCTCTTGCCCTAGGAGAGGGCAGAGGGTGCTTGTGCCACACTTAAAGTTGGTGTTAAGCTGCTTGTGAAAGAAGGGAGCAGCTCAGGGCAGCTGAAAGGAGGGACAAATGTGATGTGAAAAGGTTGTAAATGAGGGTTAAGAGCCTTTAGTCAGCCATCAGAGCAAAGCAAATCACATAAAATCTGTGCAGCGTTTTCTGAGTGTCTGAATGATGCTCTCCCACCTGGTACTTGAACTCCATAGCTCAGCTCTGCTCTTTTCCCTTGGGCTGGATGGACACTCCTCATCTGCTGCTTCTGAATGGTTCTCCAAACCAGTCTGGGTGGGCTTTGCTTATCCTTGAAAAGAGTTTAAAAACCCAAATTCTGTTTTATCGTGTATATGATACTGAGAGGGTGAGGAGAGGAGGAATATTTTCCCCCACTTTAATGTGCAGAGCTTTAAATGTTCCTCTGTAAGAGTTTTGATCCACTGTAGTGCTCAAGGAGAGAGTGGTGTACTTAGCATTTTTCTTCAGACACTCTTTCTGAGGTTCTTTTCTTGTTATGTTGTGTCATAAATAAGAATTCTGCTTAGGGTGTTAATCAGGAGCGGAAGATAAAACAGTCTGGTTAGTTCGATGCTGTTTCTTGAACAGCAGAATTGGGGGTTGGACAAGATGACCTTCAAGGGTCCCTTCCAACCCAGTGCATTCTATGATTCTATAAAGTTTGGCTGCTCACAGACTGGTGTTCCTTGGTGCCCTTCAGCCCTCTTGTCTCTCCTGTAGTGCCTCCAGACTGCCCACAGTATTTCAAGTGTTCCCACTTCGAGTCAGAATTCCTCCTGTTTGCAGTCTCTCTTGGTGCTCCAAGTGCCTGCCCTGGGTTTGCTGGCTGAGCTGGGAATGGAGCACATAGGCTGTTCACTCACTGCTGGGCTCTGCTGAGAAGCTGAGCTACCCTTTTTTTCTTTTTCTGTTTTGTTTTGTTTTTTTTTTTTCCTCCAGAGGTTGGCTAGGAAAGGAGACAAGGTGGAGTGTATCCATATGGGGTAAGGACAGGGCTGTGGCTGTTTGAAATTATTTGGTCTGTCACCTGCATAGCCTTTGACTCTCAGAAAACTTACTGGAATCAGTCTGTTGGAAATTTCTCTCCTTCTGTGAAACTGGGTTAGTGTCAGAGTCTTGTGTTCAGTTCTGGGCTCTCCAGTTCAGGAGAGGGAACTACTGGAGAGAGTCCAGTGGAAGCTATGGAGCTGCTGAGGGGCCTGGAGCAGCTCTGTGAGGATGAAAAATTGAGACCAACAGACAGATAGTTATAGACACCGCAAGTGTAGAAGCTTTATTTTCTTTAGAAAAAGGGCTGTTAGAAAACTCAACAGTAATAGAAGCAGCTCACAATGAAGAATCCAGCCCATCAAGGAGGACCATAAGCTAATTAAACCCATCACATAAAAGGCTGCTGCTTCAAAAGCTTGGGACTGGATGGTCTTTATAAAAATAACCTGCCAGAAATTAAAGGGAAAACTTGAAACCTGAATAGTTTCAGTGATCACATTAACATAAAACCCCAGCCTGACAGTTGGTGCTGGAGCAGCTGAGGCTGTGCTTCCAAACCAGCTTTGGTAAGTCTCTGGGCTGCTGCAGTCCCACTGCCCAGCCCATGAGATGGGCCAGGATGTGTCCTTTTGGCCTTGAGTAAGCAACATCTTCCCAGCTCAGCCTTCTTCCTCCAAACCAGGCTGACCTCCTCTGCCCTGCCTGGAGGGAACAGCCAGCCCTCTCCCGTGTAGTATTCTGAGTTGTTCTGGGCACATCCAGGAGAATGTGGTGGTGCTGCTGATGCCACTCATGATGCCAGTGAGCACACTGATAGCTGATCAGTTGTGGGGGGTGGGTGTCAAGATGAAGGTGCCAGTCTCTGTTCAGTGGTACTCACTGACAAGGAGCAAGAAGTGTAGGCTGCAACACAGGAGGTTTCATCTCAGCATGAGGAGAAACCTCTTTACTGTGAAGGTGCTGGAGCCCCAAAGTAGGCTGCTTAGAGAGGTGGTGGAGTCTCCTTCTCTAGAGGCTTCCAAGACCCATTTGTATGTGTTCCTGTCTGACCTTCTCTAGGTGAACTTGCCTTGGCAGGGGAGTTGGACTTGATCTCCAGAGGTCGCTTCCAACCCCTAACATTCTCTGGTTCTCTGGAGTTCTCTATGGAGCTTTAGCCCATGCCCTGGGCTCTCTGCTTTACTCCCCTTTATGTCCTTTTTCTTGCCAGGAGTTGTAAGTTTTGATTCTACCTCTTGTTCCTGTGATTCTGCAGTGAGACATTTGCATTCACTAAGCAGGCCTAAAAATATGGCTGAATGGTAGCTTGGGGAGTGCCAGAGCTGCCTCGGAGCATGGCAGCAGTTCCAGGGTTAGGCTGTCAAAGAGCTGCAAGCTCTGCCATGCAGCTGAGAACAAACTGTGATGGGCAAGGAGAGGCTGGAGATCCCTGTGCCAGCTGCTGGGCAGAAACTAACCTCTGGCAACTGCATGAAAGGCAAAGTGAGCCTGCCTTCATCCCTGAATCAGAATTGTTTGGGTTGGAAAAGCCCTCTGAGACCATCAAGTCAAACTGTCAACCTAGCGCCACCATGGCCATTAAACTGTGTCCCAAGCTGCCATGTCCACATGTTTCTTAACACCTCCAGGGATGGTGACTCCTCCACTTCTCTGGACAGCCTCTTCTGAATCCTGAATTACAGGCTGCCTCTTCTTCCCTTCACCCTCTGCCCACCCTGCTCATAATGCACAGTGAAAAGGTCCCTGCTGAGCTGGAAGGGATGTAGAGGAAGGGGCTGTGGAAATTCAGAAGCATTCCTTCTATTTACATTCAAACCTTTATAAATATCAGGATGTGGAAATGTTGGAGAAGGTCCAGAGAAGGCCCTGAAGACGATCAGGGGGCTGGAGCAGCTCTCCTGTGGGCACAGGATGAGAGTTGTGGCTGTTCATCCTGGAGGGAAGGCTCCAGGGGGACCTTAAAGCAGCCTTCTAGTACCTGAAGAGGATGCTAAAGGAGAGCTGGGGAGGGGCTTTTGACAAGGGCTTGCAGTGACAGGATGAGGGGCAATGGCTTTGAGCTGCAAGAGGGAAGATTTAGACTGGGGAATAGGAAGAAAATCTTTACAGTGAGGGTGGTGAGACACTGGCACAGGTTGCCCAGGGAGGTTGTGGCTTCCCCCTCCCTGGAGGCATTGAAGGCCGGATTGGATGAGGCTTTGAGCAACCTTGGTCTAGTGAGGTGTCCCTGCCCATTGCAGGGGGGGTTGGAACATGGTCTTTAAGGTCCCTTCCAAGCCAAACCATTCTCTGATTGATTGAGCTAAATTGTTTCTTCAGCGCTTCTCTTGGCAAGTGGTGTGTGCTCTGGCACAGAGGGGACTACCACTGCTCTTCCAAGGATTTGTTTGGTATCTAAGTTAACTTGCATGAAGTGTTCGAGTTCAATGAGGTCTCTTCAGTATCTGGAAAGTTCTCTCAAATTGTAATGTAACTGCTTTGTAATGTAATGAATTAATCACTGTCAAGAAGCCTTGGATTGCCTTGGGATGTGGCATGGCCTTTTCCTGGATTGCTCCTCTGATGGATTCCTGATGGAGGGGGCTGAGTTTACCCCTAGTGCTGGGGAATGACTGTAAAACGATGCAACAACCCTGTGAACTCACAGCTGATAGCATGTTTTGTTCTTGTGGATTTCTGCTTCAGAATATAAAGCTGCAGATAGATGGGTGGAGCATGGAGATGAGGGGACTTCAGCTGCTTCTCTTCGAGACAGAATTCCTAGTGTAGCATGTGAATCCAGGCCCTTTGATGCAGATGCACAACCTCCCTCATCTCTGACTTGGAAAATCTCTGTGTTTCCCCAACATAGTAAAAATCTAGCTGCTTTGACATGTTTTTTCTGAAACCCGCAGTCCTGTTGTACCATGCAGCATCACTAACCAGTAGCAGTAGCTCTGTGCTCCTGCCTTTTTCTCAGCCATAAACATTCTGAAGTGAGGCACTAGGCAAACACCATCTTCTCCTGTTGGCTTATAGAGCTGTACCTGCTGTTTTACAGCCATAAAGTTATCATTTCATTGCATCTCACTCATTTGAAAGTGGCAGACTGAAGTGTGAGTGACATCAGTGACATTCAGGAGTAGAAGTTTTGCAGTGTGTGTGCAGCGCAGCTTTGGCTTGCAGAACTTTGGTTGCTGTGAGTAACTTTTTCATTGTTGGAGTATCGACCTATACGTTTTCATTAAGTATCCAATAAGGTTTATTTCTTCTTGTAGGATTTTTCACCCATAATAAAATAGGGGAAAATAATTAAGTAAAAGAAAATCTGTAAAATAACCTCCTTCTTGTGGCATCAGACAGGTCCCTGACACTCAGTTTGGTTCAGTGTTTGATACTGAATGACATTCGAGTTCATAATGTCTCAGTATTGTGGGTTGAAGGTTACATGTGAAAATATACCACTCACAAATTAGCCAACCACAAAGGTGTTAAAACTTCACTACTTCTATCAGTGTTCACTTGAGTACCTTCATGAATTAGCAAATTTAAAAGAATGAAGTTTGTCCTGCAAGAAATAGGGCAGAATGGGCTTGAAAAAGTTAGGTTTAAATCAGCATGTGGTGGAAAACATTCAATTTAAAATCTGTATGGGCAGTGGCTGATCCAAGTCTGGACTTTGTTTTCCCTGCTTTTAACCACAGAGCTGATTATTTGTAAATCAGGAAAGCTGGGTGTGAGAGGAGCTAAGAACAGCCCCTGGCAAGGCAGAGAACACAATGTAAACTACTTTTTGAGCTTTTGAACCTGTGTTGTGCACCAAGGTAAAATGTTTTCCAGGGCAGTAAGAATCATATTATCATTTAAAGAGGTTTTATCCTACAATAAAAATAGTCTGCTATTTTTAAGGCCAAACGAGCAGCCAAACCCCTTATCTAGCCTTTTTAAAAGATAACAACCTGACAAAGTCCTGTGGAATAGGTGACTGTGGTTCTGATCCTGCAGGAAGATTAAGGTGAAGTAGAGCAAGATTAGGTTTTCTGGGGAAGTTAAGCAAAATGAAGCTCTCCTCTCTCTGGAGACCTTGCAAAAACGATTAGTTTCTCACAACAAACACAGGAGTTACTCCATGGCTTCCACAGTCCAGTACAGGTTTACTTGGGTTTACTCAGCTTGAATTTTGTTCTCTCTTTTTGTTGGCTTTTTAAAATTAAAACTAATAGCTAATATGGAGGAGAACAATTGAAAACAGTAACTCATCGAGATATTTTTTGTGGTCAGATAATATCCAGGAAGGTCTTTTCAGGAAGTGTTTAGCAACCTGTCTCTACTGCGGGTTGTAACAAGAGGGAGATGACTTCCAAAAATAGGCTCTGTGTGTACCTGGCAGCGTGGATTAAATGTCCAGAGAGCCTAATATGTCTAAAGACAGCTGGTCTGTCCCAGAACCTCCACAGGAACAGCACTGGTTCTACTGGGATTTGTTATCCACTCATCTAAAACTCCAGCACTGCAAACTTGCATTTCAAAACATCTCAGCTCTCAGTGAGCTCCATAGAATCTGAAGATGACTAATGTGAAATTCTCGTCTTGGCAACACCAGAGATCATAAATAGCATCTTCCTCTGGCAGATGATTTTGGGGTTCAGCTCTCAGATTAACTCTCCCACAATTACCATTTCTCTCTCTCTGCTTAGCAGTCTGACCCAGACTGAAAAGACTGAATTAATTAAAAGTGTGTACCCTCAGTCACAAAGAAAATATCTTGGCCAGGAGGGAATAAACTTTCAGTTCCAAATGCATGTGGTAGTATCAAAACAAAGCCTCCTGAGCAAAGCAATGGCAAAACAATAGTGCTGAGAAATACGATTGCTAGAGCAGAAAAGTAGAGCCCCAGAAAAGCCAATTTCTGTAAAGGCCACTTATAAAAAGCCTCCTTCGTTCTTTGGCAAAATCTTGCTAAGAACGTTCTGGAGGGTTTTTTTAGGGGAGATGCTTAAGCTTTGGGAGTGCAGAACCACATGAGCCCATGGCAGAGTTTCTGAGGGACCATGCTTAAAATGTAGGGCACTGAAGCCCAGAGGTTCAAGCACAGATTTTATTTCAGATTGAAAACATTTAGTAACCTGAAAGAGGTGGGGGAGAAGAAAAGGTTCTTTCAATGAAACAAAGATCATCCAGAAGTGCCGTTGGCGCTGCATCTTTGATAGTTAAATTTCATAGGATTGCACAATGGTTTGGGTTGGAAAGGACCTTAAAGATCATCCAGTTCCAAGCTCTTCCACTAGATCAGGTTCCTCAAGGCCCCATCCAACCTGGCCTTGAACACCTCCAGGGAGGGGGCATCCACGACCTCTGTGGGCAACCTGTTGCAGTGCCTTACAACCCTCACTGTAAATTATTTCTTTCTACTCTTTCCAATATGATTGATAGCTGTTGTTCTGATGTAACTCCTGAGTTCTTTATACATCTCTCCAGAGTTCACAACCAAGCACCAACATTTGTCTAGCCCACGTTGTCTGTTCTGCTGTTCCTCTAAACCATTGTCTTTTTACTTAGCCTTTGTCTACACGACAGCAGCACTGCTTCCAGACTTTTTGAGTCATGGTTTCCTAGTTAATAGTTGTCTCTCTAGGAGGCAGCTACAGAAAACCACACTCAAAGGTTTGAGCGCAGTGATAAGTAACACACTATGTTGCAAAATAGATACTGCATCAGCTGGGATAACATGAAATTGCTGTAATTTTGTAGGAAAGGAGAAGAAATTGGTTAAAGAAAGGCTAAGAGTCTTTGAGAGACAAAAGCCTCAACACCTCTAAACTAACAAAAAGCATTTCCTTGGAGTCTGAAGTGCTTCGAGGCCTATCTGGATGAAAGACTTGAAGTAATTTTCCTTGTCTTTGTTGTGAGCCCAGACAGGTTTGTCATTACACTGAGGTTATCACTGGTCCCATGCAGAATGCCAGCATGGTGGGGATTGTAAGGGACCTCTGGACATCACCCAGTCTAACACCCCTCCTAAATCAGAGTCATCCACAGTAGGTTGTCCAGCATCACAATGGCCATGTGGGTTTGAAATCTCTCCAGAGAAAGAGACTCCACCACCTCTCTGGGCAGCCTGCTCCAGGGCTGCAGCACCCTCACAACAAACAAGTTTCTCATTGTTTTCAGGTGGAACCTCCTGGCTTTCAGTTTGTGCATGTTGCCCCTTGTCCTTTCACGGGGCACCATTGACAAGAGTCTGGCCCCATCCTCTTGCCCCCTGCCCATTAGTTCTTGCTGGGTATTGAGGACATCCTCTCTCAGGCTGCTCTTCTCCAGGCCTCTCAGCCTTTCCTCCTCACAGAGATGCTCCAGGCCCCTCAGCACCTTCCCAGCCTCCACTGGACTGTCCCCAGTAGTTCCCCATCTCTCAAACTGGGAAACTCAGACATGGGCTTTACCAGTGTCTCTCCATTTGCTGTGGTGACTTGGGCTTCTTTGTACACCAGCATAAGATCTTTCATGAAAGCCTCACTAGTGCCATGTGAGTGGACTTCAGCCAGCTTCATGAACACATCTTCTTGTTGGGATGTTTCTTCGTAGTTGAAATCTGGGTCACTTGCTGTAACAAAATGTGCTGACGAAATATGACTGGTATTATTTGTTTAAAAGGAAAATGAAGGAAATATTTGTTCTTGGTTCCTCTTTCTGCCCACTGTGATCCAGCTTGTGTGTCCAGAAATAGCTGAAAGAAATGAGGACGGTTTCTCAGCAGTGAGGGCTGCATTATCTGAACTGGTTTGTGATGGGACACTAGGTAGCTCAGGAATTGCTTGTCACAGCTGTTAGCTTTGGTGACAGTTGGCAGCTTTAGAATCGTAGAGTAAGAAAGTGGTTTGGGGTGGAAAGGACTTTAGAGATCATCTAGTTCTCCCTGCTATGAGCAGGGACACCTCCCACTAGACCAGGTTGCTCAAGTCTTCATCCAACCTGGCCTTGAAAAACCTCCAGGGAGGAGACATTCATGACCTCCCTGGGCAACCTGTTCCAGTGTCTCATCACCCTCACTGTAAAGAATTTCCTCCTAATCCCCAGTCTAAATCTCCCCTCTTGCAGCTCTAAGCTATTGCCCCTCATCCTGTCACTGCAAGCCCTTGTCGAAAGTCCCTCCCCAGCTCTCCGGTAGCTCCCTTCAGGTACTGGAAAGCTGCTCTAAGGTCTCCCCACAGCCTTTTGTTCTCCATACCAGACAGTCTCAACTCTCTCATCCTGTCCCCATAGGAGAGGTGCTTCAGCCCTCTGATCATCTTCCTGCTCTCCTCTTGACCTGCTCCAACATTTCCATGCCCTTCTTTTGCTGGGGACCCTGGAGCTGGACACAGGACTCCAGGTGAGGTCTCACCAGAGCAGAGGGGCACAATCACCTCCCTTGTCACTCGTTGAGGATGTTGCAGCCATAATTCTTCAGCATCAACTTTTTATGCTGAGAAGGAACCAAATTGGTGCACAGAGAGAGGATTTGAGCTGCCAACTCCTGAAAGAGAATTGAAGCTTAGGTGTGCTCGGCGCATCAGGCTCGGCCTCCATCCATCCTGCCAAAACCCTGCCATGTGAGGTTCTGGTCTCCACAGCCCTTCCTAATGCCAGGCTCTTCCCCAAACAGCTCCTTGTGGTGCAATCAGATCTGTACAGGGCTGAGAAGGGAAATTCACCGACATGTTTGGACTTGATTATTTTGACTGAGAGCTGTTCAGGTTTGTCTCTGGTTTGTGCTTGTTTCAGAGGAGAAATATAAATGTAACTCCAGTGAAAACTATCCCCTCACAGAGACCTCGAGCTCAGGGACCTTCTGTGGTTGAGAGGATTGGAGGTAACTGTTGCTAAGTCCATTAGAGATACTTATAACCCCAGGCTTGATAGCCAGGATGTGAAAGGAGACAACCCTCTGGCAGTGGTGCACAGATGGTTTGAGTGGTGCTTTGCTGGAGAAATATGTCCTTACCTTTTGCCTCTCATGACACCCTGCCTGCCACTCTGGAGCCCTCAACACAAGAATAACATGGAACTGTTGGAGGGGGTGTAGAGGAGGTCTGAAGGATGATCTGAGGGCTGGAGCACCCCCTCCAGTGAGGACAGGCTGAGAAAGTTGGGGCTGTTTGGCCTGGAGAAGAGTCTGGGGAGACCTTAGAGCATCCTTGCAGTGTTTGAAGGGGGCTAGAGAACAGCTGGAGAGGGACTTTTGAGAAAGGCATGTAGTGACAGGACAAGGGGTGATAGCTTCAAACTGGAAGAAGCTGGATTGGGATGAGACATGAGGAAGAAATTCTACCCCATGAGGGTGATGAGGCACTGCAACAGGTTGCCCAGGGAAGTTGTGGAGGCTCCAAGCCTGGCAGTGTTCAAGGCCAGGTTGGAGGAGGCCCTGAGCAATCTGCTCTAGTGGAAGGTGTCCTTGCCCATGGCAGGGGAGTAGGAACTAGGTGATCTTTAAGGTCCCTTCCAACCCAAGCCACTCTATGGTTCTGTAATACTGTAATATGTTTCAGTTCTAGAAGTTGTCTGATTTTTTTTTTTTTTTTTT
>WBNM01036331.1:398434-412437 GCA_013399055.1 Ramphastos sulfuratus | reverse complement strand
TTTTTTTTTTTTCTTCTCCAAGTGGGATTTCACCAGTGTCAGTCTTTTTGGCTTGCATTTTGTCCAGTTCCTTTTCTTACACCTATCTGGGTTTGTTGGTATCTGTTTCATTCCTGCCCAAGAAGTGGTGGTCTCCTTGGATTTCTCACCAGCACATTTTAAGACTGCTGGTTTGTAAACCATAAAGGATGGTTTCCAGTGACATGCTAACAAACGTGGTTTCCATCTCAGAATACTGCAAATCCCATTGGATTTGGCTCTTCATTCACTTAATTCCTAATTCCCCGTGGTACGTGGAGACCATTAGCAACCAAAAACTGGAGTTGGTTCACTGTTGCTCTCTGCTTACCTTTCAGAGGTTTTTGAATTGGGTAGATGAGAATTAAGAATCTCACTTGTGTGTATGCTCAGATCCTCAACGTAGATATTTCAGGGTGACCTGACTGTTTCACCCTGTCCAGAGAGCTCAGAGCACAGGGCACTGGAAACATGTCTCTGTAATTGGGTTAAAAACATTGGCACAAAAGCATTGCTGTGTAGAAAAGGCTGAAGAAAAGCAAAGCTCAGGCCCTAGCTTTGGAGTTTAGGTTAGGATCACAGAATGCCAGGTTGATAAGGATCCCAAGGATCATGTAGTCCAATCTTTCTAGGTGATAGTGGAGCTGAAATAAGATGGCCCAGCACCTTGTCAAGCTGAGTCTTAAAACTGACCAATGTAGGGGAATCCACTGCTGCCATTGGGAGATGATTCCAATGTCCAACTGTTTTCATGAGGAAGTGTTTTCTTCTGGAATCAAATCACCTTCTCCCCAGCAGAAACTTGTCCCCATCACCCCTCGTTTTTCCCATGGGAGTCCTTGTAAAAACAGGGTCTCCATTTTTTTTGTAGCCACCCTTTATGTACTGGTCTGTAGTAATGAGGTCTTCCCTAAGATTTATTTTCTCAAGGCTCTCCTCTACTTGTGTTCTACAGAGGTATCTGGTGAGGCTGGATTAGGTGGGCCCAGGCCATCAGGATGAGATTCAATAGGGCCAAGAGCTGGGTCCTGCACTTGGGTCACAAAACCCCCATGGGGGCTCCAGGCTGGGGACAGGGTGGCTGGAAAAGGGATCAGGATGCTCAGACAGATGGGAGATACCTCTTCCCTGCACCCATTCCAGGCCAGGTTGTCTGGGGCTCTGAGCAGCCTGCTCTAGTTGCACATGTCCCTGCTGACTGCAGGGGAGTTTGACTGGATGAGCTTCCCACCCAAACCAGCCTGGGATTCTGTGATGTGGTCAGTCAGGATCTAGTATCTGTCTCCTTGCAATACACAGAGTGAAGAATTTCAGAGAGTTATAATTCAACCAAATTAATTGCTAATCAGGTTGATAATGCTGCTAATAACATTCCCTCCTCAGAGCATGGCAGGACTAGAGCTCCTTGGAGAGCTTTAAGAACATTTTTACCATGGCAGAACAGTGCCTTTTTTTCTCTAGCTTCATTCCAACAAACTGCAAACTATTTAACTTGCAGCACTGATGGATTTAAACTGTTTGTGTAAAACTTTAATGGCCATTTTCTGTCTGGGGTTGGATTTCCTGCTAGGGCTGTGAATTAGTTCATCTCCCACATAGAGGAACACTGAGAAACCTGAAATGTTCCTTTTCCAGCCATCCAGGGTAATGTGGGCTTGGAGGTTGTGCTAACATAAAGTACATGACTTAATCCACACAATGTGGATAAAAAAATACATTCTTCAGTGTCTCTGATGTGTTTTAAGGTATCTTTAGACCATCCTGTCCATTCGTGTCTGGTGATTCCTTTGGGTTCACCATTTGATCCTCCCAATCTATAGAGGAGCTTCCCTGGAATTCAACAAGGGCAAGTGTGGAGCCCTGCATCTGGGGAAGGACAAAGCCATGGATCAGCATAGGTTGGGGGGTGAACTCTTGGGGAGCAGCTCTGGGGAAAGGATCTGGGAGTGCTAGTGGGCAACAGGATGCCCATGAGCCAGCAATGTGCCCCTGTGCCCAAGAGGTCAAATGGCATACTGGGATTCATGAAGAAGAGTGTGGCCAGCAGGTTCAGGGAGGTTCTGCTCTCCCTGTACTCTGCCCTGCTGAGGCCACATCTGGAATACCAGGTCCTCAGTTCAAGAAGGACAGAGACTTGATGGGGAGGGCACAGCAGAGGGCTACAGAGGTGCTGAGGGGACTGAGACATCTCTGTGAGAAGGAAAGGCTGAGAGAATTTGGGCTTTTTAGCTCAGGGAAGAGCAGCCTGAGAGAGGATCTCATCAGTGCTTCAAGGGTGGGTGTCAGGAGCTTGGGGCCAGGCTTTTGACAATGGTACTCAGTGACAGGACAAGGGCTAAGGGGCACAAACTGGAACATCAGAAGCTCCAGCTAAACAGAAGGAGGAAGTTCTTGAATTTAAGGGTGATAGAGCACTGGAGCAGGCTGCCTAGAGAGGTGGTGGAGTCTCCTTCTGTGGACTTTCAAGACCCACCTGGATATGTTCCTGTGTGACCTTCTCTAGGTGACCTTGCCTTGGTAGGGGGGGGTTGGGCTCAATCCCCAGAGGTCCCTTCCAACCCCTACCATTCTGCATAACATAGGTTTATTGCTGTGGGTCCTTCCCACTATTAATCACACCCCAAAAATCAATCTGACAGCAGTTTGTGAGAAAGAAAAGTCAGGATGTAAGTTCTGCTAACAGGCAGCTTTCTGTAAAAATGTTATTTTTGTCTTTTTCTTTTTTTCCTAGTGGCAAAGAGGAGGAATAGAAAATGGGGGTAAAATCTTTGGGGATTTCTTTCCTTATTTCTCTGCTTCACTTTTGTTCACAATCAGGAGATTCTTTTAAAGGAAATGCAAATTTTATTGCAAATATTGATGAGAAAAGGGCAATCTCCTGGGCTGGGGGCTGTAACACTTCTCTTGCTAGAGAGCNGTAACCCTTCTCTTACAAAAAACCACAAGCCGGGAAAAAAAAAAAAAAAAAAAAAAAAAAAAAAAACCAAAAAAACCCCAAAAAAAAAAAAAAAAAAAAAACCCACACCAAAAAAACCAGGCTGTGGTTTCCCTTGTCCTGCCCCAAACCTCACACCTCAGCCCACTGCTGCTGTAGCTACTCCAGTCCTTGGAGGAGCCTGGCTTGTCCCTTCCCCTCTGTAAGCAGTTGTAGTGTTTGGTACAGATGGAAAATGCTGGAGGTGTCTCTGTGAAAGATGAAATCCCACCTTGCCTGGCAGCTAAAGCAAATGCTATGTGACTAAAATATTTCACTCCTGACTATGCCAGCTGGGCCTGTTTTCTGCTAAGTCTTGTCTGTTCAACCAGGACAAGTGTAGGTCTTTCCCCTGGGAAGGAACAACCTCATGACCTGCTGGGTAACAGCTCTGTGAAGGACCTGTGAGTGCTGGGAGACAACCAGGTCACCATGAGCCAGCAATGTGCCCTCCTGGCCAAGAAGGCAAATAGTCTCCTGGGGTGCATTAAGAGTGTGAGCAGCAGGTCAAGGGAGGTTCTCCTCCTCCTGTACTTTGCCCTGATGAAGTCACATCTGGAGTTCTGGGGCCAGTTCTGGGCCAGTTCAAGAGATAGGGAACTACTGAAGAGAGTCCAGTGGAGGCTGGGAAGGTGCTGAGGGGCCTGGAGCATCTCTGTGAGGACGAAAGGCTGAAAGGCCTGGGGCTGCTGAGCCTGGAGAAGAGCAGCCTGAGATGGGAACTGCTTAATGCTTAGCAAGAACTAAAGGATGGGGGGCAAGAGGATGGGGCCAGACTCTTGTCAACAGTGCCAGTGAAAGGACAAGGGGCAACATGCACAAACTGAAAGCCAGGAGGTTCCACCTGAAAACAATGAGAAACTTGTTTGTTGTGAGGGTGCTGCAGCCCTGGAGCAGGCTGCCCAGAGAGGTGGTGGAGTCTCTTTCTCAGGAAAGATTCCAAGCCCATTGTGATCCTGGGCAAGCTGCTGTGGGTGCCCCTGCTTTAGCAGTGGGGATTGAACTGAATGCTCTCCAGAGTTCCCTTCCATCCCCTACCACATTGGAACTCTGTGATCCTGTGGCTCTGGAATAAGTGTCAGTAGTTAGGTAGTAGTTCTAGACTATTCACTCAGGTCATTCATCAGTAAGATGAGTGCCAAATGAAGCTCAGAGAACAGGTACTGATTTCTGTCGTGGTAAGATGAGGGTGGTTTTTTTTTTTTCATCTCTCTGTCATGACCTCAGCTAGGAAATGTGTGTCACTTTTTCATAGCAGTGTTTCTGTGCCTTAAACCAAGGGTGGATTTCTTGCTGTCTATTTTTTTTTTTCCTACTCCTGGTTCAGCAGATGCATGATTTGAAGCACATGAGTAGTCCCATTGAAATCAACCCAAGTATGAGCTTCAGTCAAGTGCAGGAGGCATAGCCCTCAGTGGAGAACAGCAGCTCTGTGCACAGACTGCACCAGCAGCTCCACTGGAGGCTGGAGATAAATGGGACATGTTCCCTGGAATGGCCTTTTACTCTGCTTCAATAAATACTGCCCATGCGTGAGTCCTCTGTGCCTGTTCCCCAATGCAGTTGTGATGATGATCCATCTGAGGTTCCTTGGAGCTGCTGTAGCCTCTCCACACTGAGTGCAGGGTGTCACTTAGAATTTCTTCTACTGTGGACGCTCAACAGGAATTGAGATTTCTGTCTCATCTCAGGTTTCATGTAGAGATTTAAAATGAAGTATTGTGAGGAAGGCAGAGCTGGGAAGGGCTGCCTAGGCTGCTGCATTGAGTCCTTTGGTGCTGGAGACATCACA
The DNA here is from genome assembly GCA_013399055.1 of Ramphastos sulfuratus. Classification (NCBI taxonomy): domain Eukaryota; kingdom Metazoa; phylum Chordata; class Aves; order Piciformes; family Ramphastidae; genus Ramphastos; species Ramphastos sulfuratus. Next base: position 407,653 of record WBNM01036331.1, on the reverse strand, counting down.
GAGTGCATAGGGCTGGAAAGGACATTCAAGGACATCTTGTCTTGTCTAGCCCCTCCTGGAGTCAGCAGGGACATTCCCAACTAGATCAGGCTGCCCAGGGACACATCAAGTTTGACCTTGAATGTCTCTAGGAATGGGGCCTTAAGCACATCTTTGAGCAACCTCTTGCAGTGTCTCACCACCCTCACTGTGAAGAGCTGCCTCTCAATATCCAGCCTAAATCTGCCCTGATCCAGTTTGAAACCACTGCCCCCACAACCTACCACCAGAGGCCCTCCTTAACAGCCCTTCCCCAGCCTTTCTGTAGGACCCCTTCAGATATTGAAATGCAGCTGTACGGGTCATGCAGAACCTCATTGATCTAATGGTTAGATATATCCATGGCCAGATGATATTCACTTGTTCTTCTGCCAGCATTGGGCTTTAACTTAAACATCTCATCTCTTTTTGATTTGATTAATCCATCTCCAAGGCTATGAAAGCTCTGTGCATCAGAACCCTGTCAGCATTACATAACTCTGAATTCATGATGTGGAGCTTCAGACCTTTCTCCAGTGACTAAGAGCTCTTGTATTCTCCTTTCACAGCTTTACATGTGGCACAGATGAAGATGAGGCTGAGAACGCGGAAAGCTTCTCAGCAGTCGAATCAAATCCACACACAACGAGCTCTGAGGGCCAAGAGGAAACACTTGGAGGTGGAAGAGACCTTGCCTGTTGGTGGGGGGAAACCACAGAAAAATGAAACTGGCTTGTTGTCCTCGATCAAAAAGTTCATCAAAGGAAGCACACCTAAGGTATACCAGCAGTGGAGTTTTTCTTTTCTCTTTTCAATGAGTCAGACTCGGAGTTATTTTCTGTTTTCTACTTCTATTAGGAATTTCTATTCAGTTAGAGAAATTCCATACTGTTCCACCTAGGAATAAATAAATGTGTAATGTGGTGGAGGCAGAACATTTGTGTAAAGAACTGGAAGCCAAGAAGTACCAGGGATAGTTGTGTCAGAACAAAAAGAGACAGTCGACCCTGCAGGCGTCGCTCGCAGGCATACTTAAGAGAATCCAATAAATGAGTGGATCAGACTGCTTCTGCACTAATAAATTCAGTAGATTTTCAGGATTTCCAGAATTTGGGAGTTACCAGTACTGGCCACTAAGGGAGGCAAGTCTGTAAGCAGAAATGTGCTGGATATTTTTAGCAATTTTATTGCAAACTGTTGAGGAGTTCATCACTCACTAAAGGTCAAACCTCACACCTTCAGCTCTCCTGAAAGCCATAGGACTCCTGAGTATGTTGCTGCAGTGAGCACAGCCCCTACTCAGTGATCAAATCCAAACCTTCTTAGGCCTAAACCACCCCATTTCCTCTAGCTTCATCCTGACACAAATCTGACCTTGATTCATCTTCACATGTTCAGACCTGTTGCCTGCAGGTTTTGACAGAGAATTACATGTATCAGTTAATTTGATAAACTGAACATGGCTTTGAAATGGCTTCCAAAACCTGTGGGTTTTTTTCTTTACAGAGAGACCCCCTTCAGTCAGTCCCAGCTGTCCAGATATGGACATTCTGAAGCTGGACACTAAAGAGGAGCAGCTCAGAAGAGCTAAATTACCAAGAAGTCATAACCAAATTTAAAAAGTATTTCAGGTGAACTATATGATAAATAAAAATGCACTTTAAATTCTGAAGCGTTTTCTGGGTTTTGAATTCATAGAAACAGAGAATTGTTTGGGTTGGAAAAGCCCTCTAAGTGCATTGAGTCCAACCATCAATCCAACACCGCAATGGCCACTAAACCATGTCCACAGGTTTCTTGAATACCTCCAGGGATGGTGACTCCACCACCTCCCTGGGGAGCCTGTTCTAATGCCTGACTACTCTTGCAGGAGAGAATTTTTTCCTAATCTCCAACCTAAGCCTCCCCTGGCACAATTTCAGGCCATTTCCTCTCGTTCTGTCACCTGATACTATGGAGAAGAGACTGACCCCCACCTCACTTCAGCCTCCTTTCAGGGAGTTGTAGAGAGCAATTCAGTGTTGAAACAATTTTGTAACGAGCTCAAGTTGAAATAATGTTAATGAAAGGAACAGCATTTTCTTAAACTGCCAAAAATAGAGTGAAATTGAGTGGTTTATGGCATGTGTTAATTTGCTATCAAAGAAACACTGAGCTACCAACAAAGAAATATTTCAGTGAAAATAAAAATTCAAATCCACTTCAATTTTTTTTAATTCGTTAAGCCAGGATGATTAATTTTATTTTACATTGGAGCTAGATGATCCTTAAGGTTTCTTCCCGTTCTAGGATTCTATCTGTATTGTAGCTCAGTAGTGCAGCAGTTTGGCTGTGAAACCACTGCAACAAAACACTGGAATCTAAGGCAAACATTTTACCCTGGGATGATGAGATAAGGGAAATATGCCTGGCTTTCCTTTCCTTTGTCTCTTCAAGGTTTTTTAACTCTCTCATCCCTTCCTCCCCCAGATCTTTGCATCACATTTCATTCTTTTTTTTTTTTTTCTTTTTTTCCTTGACAATATTTTTTTTTTTAATAGAAAATGTCCATATTTTTCTCCTGTTCCTTCCCATGTCCTCTCCTGTGCCTGTAGCAGGACTTGGAGTGGTTCCAGTGGCATTAGCATGGCATGATATTGATACTGCCGGGCTGTCTTCCAAAGAGCTAATGACTGAACAAAGTAGTCTTGTGGCTGCCATGGCAACGTTCTAACTCTTGGAGATAGTGTGTGTGTGTACAACTTGCAGAGTAGTTCATTTATGGCTATGTCAGAATCTAAATCACCACTGAGCTTCTATGGATGCAGGGCTTCCTGCATCCATACTTGTCTTCATGACAAGTCCAACGTCTTTGGACAACATCTTTATTGATGATGTGGGCAGTGTGATCCAAGCACCCTCGGCAAGCTTGCTGATGACACCAAACTCTGTGATGCGGTTGATGTGCTGCAGGGATGGGATCTATCCAGAGGGACCCAAACAGGCCTTGGAGATGGGCCCATGCCAACCTCATGAGGTTCAACAAGGCCAAGTACAAAGTCCTGCGCTTGGTCAGGGCGACCCCAGGTGCAGATACAGTTTGGGGATGAAGAGCTGAATAGCAGCCTTGAGGAGAAGAACTTGGCAGTGCTGAGGGGTGCAAAGCTTCCAGTGCCAAGTGAGCCCAGCCCCAGCTGTGTCCTGGGCTGATCCACAGCAGCATGGGCAGCAAGGGGAGGGAGGAGACTGCACTTCTGCTGTGCTCTGCTGAGACCCCACCTGCAGTGCTGGGGCCAGCTATGGAATCCTCAGCACAGACAGGGACCTGTTGGAGTGGGGCCAGAGGAGGCTACAGCAATGATGGGAGGGCTGGAAGCCCTCTGCTATTGGGGTTGTTCAGCCTGGAGGAGAGAAGGCTCTGGTGGCCTTTCAGGACTTCAAGGAGCTGATCAGAAAGCTGGGGACAGACCATTGAGCAGGGCCTGTTGTGACAGGACAAAGAGTGATGGTTTGAACTAAAAGAGGGAGATGCAGACTGGAGAGAAGGAGGACGTTTTCTACATCATTGTTTTGTTCTTCAGCTGGAGCTGTGTCAGTTTCAGTGAGTCCAGAATGCCATCTGTGCAGATGTTGCATGTTCTGCACCTGGAAGTGAAACAACAGAGGAACCTTTTGTGAAACTTATCTCTAAGAGCTAATGTTTTCTGGTAGGATTCAGTGGAGAAAAGAGGCAACATTCAGGATGTTTGTTGTGTTTCCTCCCTCCCCCCTTTCTGTTTTAAGGAAGAAAGAGAAAATCCTGCAAAAAGAAGTCGGATTGATCGGGACATAGATAACTTGATTACATCTACACCTCAGACAGGAGAGAAGCCTCGAGTACGACGGAAAAGTCAAATGAATGGAGGTTTGTAAACACCTTCACTGCATGCTGGGGCAGGGGAATGGAGGTTCAGCCCTTCCACAGTTAACCGAGAGAGGACATTTCTCCACTGGTGGAGGTTAAGGGGTCTTGGATTGACCTCAGTCAGAGCAGGGCTGAGCTAACACCAGCAAAATAAGATTTCTAAGGCTATAAGCAGCAGTTGTCATAGAATCATTGAATAGCTTGGAGTGGAAGGAACCTTGATGGTCATCTAGTTCCAACCCCCTAGTGGGCAGGGACACCTACCACTAGACCAGGTTGCTCAAAGCCCCATCCAGCCTGGCCTTGAACACCTCCAGGAAGACATCCACATCCTCCCTGGGCAACCTGTTCCACTGTCTCACCACCCTCACTGTAGAGAATATCTTTCTAATCACCAGTTTCTTTTTAATATCCAGTCCAACATTACTGCTTGGACACTTCCCCTCTGTCGTCATAAGAACAGTTTAGATCTGTGATCCTAGCTGGCTACCTTGGAACTAAGTTCACTCTTTTTAAAAAATTATTATTCATTCTTAAACCCAATGATAATTGCCTGGATTAGTTCTTCTCACAGGAAAAAAGCAGAATATGACTTCCCAATTCTGACCTTTGTGGAAGTACCAGATGTCCTTAGACACCAAAAGCACCCATCAAATACATAGATGGGTTTGTGTCAGAGAATCAGAGGAAAATGTAGGTAAGAAGGGACCTCTAAAGGTCACCTGGGCCAGTCCCCCTGCTCCCCTCACAGTAGTGTTGATCTACTTTGAAGTCAGATTTGGCTTCGCAGTTAATCAGCCTGCTCAGAGCTGTGTTGAGTTTGGCATATCTCTTAAGGATGGAGATTCCAAAATGCTCTTCCAGTGTCTGGCCACCTCCCTGTGAAAATGGTTTCTTTTTGATTATCTGTAATTATGACCTGATCAAATGGTCAGTGGCATTTCAAGTACCAGCTGTGGTTCCAAACTTGACTTGAGAAAAACAATTTTTAGACTCTTGTCTAAGGAAACAAGGCTTAGGTGATTGTGCTGCCTGTCAGTGCTCCTTCATTCTCCATGTTCCCAGGAGCTTGGGAATCCTTTGTCTGATTTGTGCCAAGTGTGTCAGAAAAGCAGAGGTCTCGAAGATTCCATAGCCCAAGGAGGGTTGCAAAATCAGTAGCTAAGTGGAGAACAGAGCTCCAAATGAGTGATGGGAAGGTCACAGTGTGAGAGAACGGCCTGGTTGGCTGTTGTCAGATATCTGTGTGACATAGCTTTGGGAGACCTCCTTCTTTTTCCAGTATTTCCTACTGTTATTTGTTGTTCCTGGAGGGAGAATGATTTGCACTCCCTTCCTGAACATTGCATACAGGCACTACTCAGAGGTGAAAGAGAAGCTGTTGACAAAGATGATCAAGGGGCTGGAGCACCTCGCCTATGAAGACAGGCTGCAAGAGTTGGGGTTGTTCAGCCTGGAGGAGAGAAGGCTCTAGGGAGACCTCAGAGCTACATTTCATTATCTGAACGGGACCTACAGAAAGGCTGGGCAGGGACTGTTCAGAAGGGCTTATGTTGAGAGGATGAGAGGCAGTTTAAAAGTGGAGCAGGGGAGATTTAGGTTGGACATTAGGAGGAAGCTCTTCATAATGAGGATGGCGGAACATTGGAACAGGTTGTGCAGGGATGTGGCTGAGGCCCTGTCCCAGGAGACACTCAAGATCAAAGCTGATGTGGCCCTGGGCAGCCTGATCTAGTTGAAGGTCTCCCTGCTGACTGCAGGGGGTTGGATAAGATGCCCTTGAAGGGTCCCTTCCAACCAATGCAATCTGTGAGTTAAATCAAGTGTAGTGAGGTGCCCCCAGAGGCATGTCACTGCCACAGAGCTGGAAGTTCTCAGCTCAGATGCTCTCTCTCTGCAGAGCTGCAGCTGCACAGCCTGTGTTTTCTGTAGACACAGTGTGGGAAGCTCTGCTGCAGCTCCAGCAGGCTCAGCTGACAGGAAGGCTCCCAGCTCGTGCTCACAACATACATTTGCTCACTTCCATATGGACAGGCAGTGCAGGGACTGGTTCCTGGGAAGTAAATAGCTCCTGCATTTCAGGCTCAGAAGGTGTCCTGGCCCTTGGCCAGGAGATGGCCATTTGTAGTTCAGGGATGTGCTTTGCTGTATATAGAGCATTACTTGTCAGAGGTCGTGCTTTGTGGTGTGAGGATCCTGCTTTTGGGTCACAACAACCCCATCAGTGCTGCAGGCTTGGAGCAGACAACGTGTGTTCAGGTAGGCAATGTCCTCAGCCTTTCCCTCATCCACTAGGCAGGTCACTTGGTCACAGAAAGAGATGAGGTTGGTCCAGCAGGACCTGCCTTTCCTGAACCCATGCTGGCTGGGTGTGATCCCACCATTACCCTGCACCTGCCACGCGAGCACACCCGAGATGAACTGCTCTGTATTCTTCCCTGCTACTGAGATCAAGCTGACAGGCCTGGAGTTCCCTGGATCCTCCTTTTGCCCCTTTTTGTAGCTGGGTGTCAGGTTGGCAAGCCTCCAATCATCTGGCACCTCCCCTGTTAACCAGGACTGTTGAGAGATAATGGAGAGAGGCTTGGCAAGCTCCTTCACCAACTCCCACGGCACTCTTGGGTGAATCTCATCTGGCCCCATAGATTTTTGAGTGCCCAGGTGGCACAAGAGGTCATTAACTGCTTCCTCCTGGATTATGGGCAGTTGATGCTGCTTACCATCCCTATCAGGAGGCTGAACACCCTGAGGGTAATGGAAGGATATTGAAGGGCTGGAGCCCCTCAATAGGGATGAGCTTGAGGATCTTAAAGGTCTTTCCAGCCAAAATGATTCTATGATTTATTTAATTCTGTGTCCTTTCTTACCTGCCATAACAACTAAAGTTCTGTTTCTTCATGGTTTTATTTCTGCACACGTGGGTCTATGTGAAGAATAATAAACCATGGAGTTGATCTGGTGAAGTTGAACCACTGGAGTTCCACTGCCACTTGCTCTGGTTTCCATCTAGTGGAGTCCCTCTGATATTGCCACCTCTTGTGGAAGGGCTCACAGCATCATGAAGGCAGCTTTCCATTGCCAAGCCCATTGCAGGGATTTACACTGCTCTTATTTGCTGATCTGGAGCATGCTTGGTATGAACAATGAGCACTTCCTAATCTGAACTGTTAAGGTGGTGCTAAAAACTGGCATTTTGGGTTTGTGTCAGTACCAAATTGCCAGCTTTTAATGTTTTCTTCTAATATTAAATACTTAGGTTAATAGTTTTGTCAATCAAATTGAACCATGAGCAAAAGGGATCTTACCCTACCGTAAAAAGGATACCATTGAAGGAGGAAAAAACAGTGAAAAAGAGAAATGTGGTATTCTAGTTGGAAGTTCTTCACCATGAGAGTGGTGAGACCCTGGAATGAGTTGCCCAGGGAGGTGGTTGAGGCCCCATCCCTGGAAGTGTTTAAGGCCAGGCTAGGTGAGGCTCTAGCCAGCCTGATCTAGGGTAGGGTGTCCCTGCCCGTGGCAGGGGGACTGGAACTAGATGATCCTTGTGGTCCCTTCCTACCCTGACTGATTCTATGATTCTAATTCATAACTTTTCTTTGACAGAAGCTGGAAGCTACGAAATGACAAACCAACACGTGAAGCAAAATGGGAAATTAGAAGATAATCCTCCCACTGGCAGTCCCCCCCGAACTACCTTACTGGGAACCATTTTTTCTCCTGTTTTTAATTTTTTTTCACCAGCAAATAAAAATGGTGAGTATTGTTTTAAAAAGGCAAAGCTAAGAATGGGCAGGGTTGTTTTGAAGGGGGAAAAAAACCCTGTTCTGAACAGCAGTTACACTTACTCTGCCCTGCAGACCAAGAGTTACAGACAAAAGGCTCCTTAGTTCTTAAAGGGTTGGTTATTAATAAAAGCAGCTATAATATTATGTGCATTAGAACATTTCTTTCATAGAGGGGAAAACAAAGAAAAACAAAGAAAAAAACGAAAACAACACCCAAGCCAAGGGAAGAAAAAAAAACCAAAACAACAAAACAAGAAGAATAAGGACAAATAATAGGTATTAAGTTCCTTATCTCAGACATGGAAGCTGTTGGTCATGGTCTTCGTTTTGATTCTTATTTTTGTAAAGTAAATCAAATGCAGCCACCTTCAGTTACTCTGCCAGGTTTTTTAGGTGGTTAATCATGACTGTCAGCATTCTGATGGGTAACTCAGCTTGAAGATGATCTTAAAGGTCTCTTCTAACCAAAAGGTAACTTAAAGAAAACAAAAAACCCAACACTCAACCTGAAGACCATTGAAGCTTTGTCACATATTCCCTTGCAGACTGTTGCTGAGGCTGATTTTGTCTGAGATGGGGAAAACAGATTTCTTAGCTAGGGCAAACTGAGCAGAACTCTCTCTCCAGCAGCTCTCACCAAGTGTTTAAGACCAGGTTGGATGAGGCCTTGAGCAACATAGTCTAGTGGGAGGTGTCCCTGCTCATGGCAGGGGGATTGGAACTGGCTGATCTTTAAGGTTCCTTCCAAATGAAGCCATTCCATGGATCTATGATTCTAAGATCATAACCGTGAGTGTACTGAACTCTTAATTCAGGAACATCAGGATCAGACTCTCCAGGACAGGCTGTTGAAGCTGAAGAAATAGTCAAACAGCTTGATATGGAACAGGTAGATGAGATTACCACAAGTACTGCAACGTCAACCAATGGAGCAGCTTACACAAGCCAAGCAGTGCAGGTCAGGTCTGCTGTCAACAATGGCTTAGAAGAAGTGGAGGAAGCAACTGACCGCGACCTGCCGCCACTCACAGGTAAGAAAGGTACATTTGCTGACTGCAGTTTGGACTCTCAGGGAGATCTCAGCACCTGCATTTTGTACAGATTTAATATTTCACATTTTCTAGGGGCATGCAGACAGTATTCATCCTGAGCTTGATGTTTAAAGCCTGCTCTAGTTGGCAGTGTCCCTGCTGACTGCAGGGGAATCTGGTCAAGATGGCCTTTGAAGGTTGCTTCCAACCCAATGCAGTCTGGAAATCTGAATAGACAACTCTTGGTTTCTGCATCAAACTCACAGTTTTGGCAAGTCTCATCTATTCCTGTTTTAGCTTAGCAAGGCCTTTGACACTGTCCCCCACAGCAAACTGCTGGCTAAGCTGTCAGCTCATGGCTTGGATGGCAACACTCTGTGCTGGGTTAGGAACTGGCTGGAGGGCCGAGCCCAGAGAGTGGTGGTGAATGGTGCCACATCCAGCTGGAGGCCTGTCACTAGCGGTGTCCCCCAGGGATCAGTACTGGGCCCCATCCTCTTTA